>WNGS01008006.1:31790-42228 GCA_020271785.1 Procambarus virginalis
ACAAATCCACAAGGCTTGATGAGGATTTTGAACAAATCCTAGTGGATTTATTGAACAATCAACCACAGAAGGTGATTGTACTTCTATTAAAATGTTAATCTAACCGACAGGCATAAGTACAAATAATTACGTCTGTCCTACATAGAGAGGGTGGCCTGCTGGCCCCTACTGGCCCCTGCTGGCCCCTACTGCCCCTTCTGGCCCCTACTGTCCCCCCTGCTGGCCCCTGCTGGCCCCTATTGTCCCCCTACTGGCCCCTTCTGGCCCCTACTGGCCCCCTGCTGGCCCCCCTGCTGGCCCCCCTACTGGCCCCTGCTGGCCCCTGCTGGCCTGCTAGCCCCTACTACTGCCCCTGCTGGCCCCTGCTAGCCCCTACTGGCCCCTGCTAGCCCCTGCTGGCCCCTGCTAGCCCTACTGGCCCCTGCTAGCCCCTACTGGCCCCTGCTGGCCCCTGCTAGCCCCTACTGGCCCCTGCTGGCCCCTGCTAGCCCCTACTGGCCCCTACTGGCCCCTACTACTGGCCTCTGCTGGCCCTTACTGGCCCCTGCTAGCCCCTGCTGGCCCCTGCTGGCCCCTACTGCCCCCTACTGGCCCCTGCTGGCCCCTGCTGGCCCCTACTGCCCCTGCTGGCCCCTACTGCCCCTACACTGGCCCCTGCTGGCCCCTACTGGCCTCTGCTGGCCCCTGCTGGCCCCTGCTGCCCCTGCTGGCCCCTGCTGGCCCCTGCTGGCCCCTGCTAGCCCCTACTGGCCCCTGCTAGCCCCTACTGCCCCTGCTGCCCCTGCTGGCCCCTGCTAGCCCCTACTGGCCCCTGCTGGCCCCTACTGGCCCCTACTGGCCCCTACTGGCCCCTACTGGCCTCTGCTGGCCCTTACTGGCCCCTGCTAGCCCCTGCTGGCCCCTGCCTGGCCCCTACTAGCCCTACTGGCCCCTGCTGGCCCCTGCTGGCCCCTGCTGGCCCCTGCTGGCCCCTGCTGGCCCTCACCACACTAACCCTCCACAAATTGCTTCCATTGTATCAGTAAGCGACGGCACAATAGGACGCTCATATATATTTTTGCTCACATGGTTTACCAAGAGACAAATCATCGACTTCTATAAATAAGGGTCGGCCGGCTGCCGTGAATAGCTTATTGATATGTACAATCTGAGCGTTATTTTTACTGCCATTCATAAGTCCGCGCAGCGCTATTATCCGTCGGCTTTTACAGCCGGCCGAGACTCCTTTGCCGGTGATTAGGGCGTAAAGAGGAGGGTTGAGGTGGGACCGGGTTGTTTCTCACACAGTGATTGGGCGAGCTGGTCCCTCCTGGTCCTCCTCCTGGTCCTCCTGGTCCTCCTGGTCCTCCTCCTGGTCCTCCTGGTCCTCCTGTCCTCCTGGTCCTCCTGTCCTGGTCCTCCTAACACACACTATTGTCAACTATGCCCATTGACGGTGTGACCTCGAATGGTGACCCCATACATACCATATATAAGACTGACGCACGCCAAGCACCTCTGGAGACGTGCACCCTTGCCGCCTTGCAGCCGTGCACCCTTGCACCCTTGCAGCCGTGCACCTTGCACCCTTGCACTCTAGCATCCGTGCACCCTTGCAACTGTGCACCCTTGCAACTGTGCACCCTTGCAGCCGTGCACCATTGCAGCCGTGCACCCATGCAACCCTGCACCCTTGCAACCGTGCAACCTTGCAACCGTACACCATTGCAAACCGTGTACCATTGCAACCGTGTACCATTGCACCGTGTACCATTGCAACCGTGTACCATTGGAGCCGTGTACCATTGGAGCCGTGTACCATTGCAGCCGTGTACCATTGCAGCCGTGTACCATTGCAGCCGTGTACCATTGCAGCCGTGTACCATTGCAGCCGTGTACCATTGCAGCCGTGCACCCCTGCAGCCGTTAACCATTGCAGCCGTACACCATTGCAACCGTGTACCATTGCAAACCGTGTACCATTGCAACCGTTTACCCTTGCAACCGTGTACCATTGCAACCGTGCACTTTGCAGCCGTGCACCCCATGCAACCGTGCCACCCTTACAAACCGTGCACCCTTGCAGCCGTGCACCCTTGCAGCCGTGCACCCATGCAACCGTGCACCCTTACAACCGTGCACCCCCTTGCCGCCGTGCACCCATGCAACCGGGTACTATTGCAGCCGTGCACCCTTGCAGCCGTGCACCCTTGCAGCCGTGCACCCTTACAACCGTGCACCCTTGCAGCCGTACACCATTGCAACCGGTACCATTGCAAACCGTGTACCATTGCAACCGTGTACCATTGCAGCCGTGTACCATTGCAGCCGTGTACCATTGCAACCGTGTACCATTGCAGCCGTGTACCATTGCAAACCGTGTACCATTGCAACCGTGTACCATTGCAACCGTGTACCATTGCAAACCGTGTGTACCATTGCAACCGTGTACCATTGCAGCCGTGCACAATTGCAAAACCAGCCGTGTACCTTTGCCCACCGAGCACCCTTGCAGGCCGCGCACTCCTGGACACGAGAACGGCAAAAATTATTGAAAAAAAAAACTATGAGATAGAAAAGATACAGACGGAGATAACGTAGAAGGAATAAGATAAACACGGGGGAGAATACAAAAGGAACATTATTGTAGTAATACAGCTGTGGGAAGACACAAAGATGTATACACCAGTTCTAAGGTAGACTATATAGTCTATACTGAACATAACCCCCCCCCCCCCCAGACCTCTAGAAGACAGATTAGCCAGTGTGGCGACGAGGAGCCAGATTCACGAAGCAGTTACGCAAGCACCTACGAACTTGGGGTCAGATACACGAAGCAGTTACGCAAGCACTTAGGAACCTGGGGCTAGATTCACGAAGCAGTTATGCACCTAGGGCCAGATTCACGAAGCAGTTACGCAAGCACTTAGGAACTTGGGGCTAGATTCACGAAGCAGTTACACAAGCACTTAGGAACTTGGGGTCAGATACACGAAGCAGTTACGCAAGCACTTAGGAACCTGGGGCTAGATTCACGAAGCAGTTATGCAAGCACTTACGAACCTGGGGCCAGATTCACGAAGCAGTTACGCAAGCACTTAGGAACCTGGGGCCAGATTCACGAAGCAGTTACGCAAGCACTTAGGAACTTGGGGTCAGATACACGAAGCAGTTACGCAAGCACTTAGGAACCTGGGGCCAGATTCACGAAGCAGTTACGCAAGCACTTACGAACCTGGGGCCAGATACACGAAGCAGTTATGGAAGCACTTAGGAACTTGGGGCCAGATTCACGAAGCAGTTACGCAAGCACTTAGGAACTTGGGGCTAGATTCACGAAGCAGTTACGCAAGCACTTAGGAACTTGGGGCCAGATTCACGAAGCAGTTACGCAAGCACTTAGGAACTTGGGGTCAGATACACGAAGCAGTTACGCAAGCACTTAGGAACCTGGGGCTAGATTCACGAAGCAGTTACGCAAGCACTTAGGAACTTGGGGTCAGATTCACGAAGCAGTTATGCAAGCACTTACGAACCTGGGGCCAGATTCACGAAGCAGTTATGCAAGCACTTAGGAACCTGGGGCCAGATTCACGAAGCAGTTATGCAAGCATTTACAAACTTGGGTCAGATACACGAAGCAGTTATGCAAGCACTTACGAACCTGTGGCCAGATTCACGAAGCAGTTACGCAAGCACCTACGAACTTGGGGTCAGATACACGAAGCAGTTACGCAAGCACTTAGGAACTTGGGGCTAGATTCACGAAGCAGTTACGCAAGCACTTACGAACCTGGGGCCAGATTCACGAAGCAGTTACGCAAGCACTTACGAACCTGGGGCCAGATTTACGAAGCAGTTACGCAAGCACTTACGAACCTGTCCATCTTTTCTCAATCTTTGGCGGCTTTGTTTACCATTATTAAACAGTTAATGAGCTCGGAAGCACCAGGAGGCTGTTTATAACAATAACAACAGTTGATTGGCAAGTTTTCATGCTTGTAAACTGTTTAATAAATGTAACCAAAGCCGCCAAAGATTGAGAAAAGATGTACACACGTTCGTAAGTGCTTGTGTAACTGCTTCGTGAATCTGGCCCCTGGTCACTGAGAAAAAGAAGATTAGACCAAGATCGCGTCTTGTCCGCTGCCACAACAAGGCAGTTAGACTTGACAACCTCAGTCATTACGACGAGAAAGGAGGAGGTATTGAGAAAGAAATTCAGTAATAGGAACTTATCCATCTTGGACACATGTATCTATTGAGACACTGGCTAGAAGCTCTTCTAGCCAGTGTATCTAGAATCTGGCGAGAGATGGACACGTAGCTTGACCCACAGCTTGACAGCCCACACGAGACACATTAGAGCTATGTGTAGTATACAGCTATGTGTAGTATACAGCTATGTGTAGTATACAGCTATGTGTAGTATACAGCCGAGCTACACAATGTTGGCATTAAGGAAGCCCTGTCTGTCAAGTATTGACAGTTCGTCATAAATTCTCAAACTTTCAACCCGTAAGACAACGTCAGTTAGTCGATTGTTGACAATCTATTCACTTGACGATTTGTTTGGTTGAGCAGTCAAGGCAGGCGAAGGGCAGGGAAGAGAATGATCAGGGTAAAAGCGCCAAGCCAATACGACCATATGGCACTTAGAAGGAGTCTGCATAAGGATTGGGATGGGACGGGGGAAAGGAATGGTGATGAGAGAGAGAGAGAGAGAGAGAGAGAGAGAGAGAGAGAGAGAGAGAGACAGCCATAGATTCTCTTGCAGGTTATTCTGAATGGACTGAATCACGAGGGGGAACCGGTAGTTAGCGGAGTGCCGCAGGGCCGTGTCTCGGGACCTCTCCTACACACACACTCACGTAATGTGTATGGTCGAGGTATGGTCGAATACATTGAGTGACCACCAACAGTGGCCAATTTTACAGATGATACAAAAATATGGGGTATTTCGGAGACTCAGAATGCCTACAAGAGGAATTAGATAGCCTTTTAACATAGATGCAGGGTTAGAAGGCGCAGTTTAATGCTGACAGATGAAGGGTTCCGAGAGTAGGATAGCTGTTAGTAAGAGTAACCGGATATCAGCAATAGGAACCAGATATCAGCAATTTAGCGCTGAAAACTGAATACTGCAAAGATCTGAGAGTCATGATTAGTAGACATCTTAAGGCCCCAAAAAATCAATTTATAAAATCTTAAAAATTAGGACAAATATAGGTACTGTGATTAATATCTAGAAGCGTTTGCAATAGCGTGCATCATTGCACCTAATTGATATATAATGTTGCTTTCCCCCCCCCCCCCCACCAGCTTTATCTTGGCCTTGCTAAGGCCAGTTTGCATTGTGCTTTGGTCACCGTTATCTTGACACGATTTCGGGGCTTAGCATCCCCGCGGCCCGGTCCTCGACCAGGCCTCCTTTTTGTTACACATCCTCCATTCACACCGTGCATGAACTCATTCATAAACATAAATAATAAAAATGGACATAAACTCACTCCAATGTTTACATAAACAGAGTTAATTCCCAGAACTTGAAACTTCGGTATGAATATAGAGACCATGACAGCTTAATTTACATTGATTATGACAGCTTAATTATATAAACATTATATATTTCATCATTGGAATATATAAACAAATGAAAGGTTATAACAAGAGGGTGTTTATGGGTATATATACAAGAGGGGGATTAATAGGGGTAATATACACATCACGAATCATTGGATTTAAATCTAGTTTAGAATCAGAACAGACCTTGAAGAATACATGATTAGGAATAGAGAGGTAGAGATTTAGGGAAGAACTTAAGGGATCTTAGATGACAGTTGATCAGTGGGTTGTTACAAGCATCTTGGTGGGAGATGAACAAGAGGTGGTTCGTCATGATTTGTGCAATTGCTCTCTCATATTGTTATGTGGGACAGGGAGCCCGTCTAGGACAGAGCTGGTGTGGGTGATGATTGGTACTGTGATTGGCTTGTCTGTCACCATCCTTACCTCCCTGTCAGCCTGTCAGCCTGTCAGCTTCTGAGCCTGCTTACCTGTCAGTCATCCGGAACTGCTTGTCCAACGCGTGCTCACGACTACAACGTCTGTCAGCCGGCCTGCCAGCTGGCCCATGACAGCCGACCTGTCTATCAACAGCCCACCGGCCTGTCTATCAACAGCCCACCGGCCTGTCTATCAATAGCCCACCGGCCTGTCTATCAACAGCCCACCGGCCTGTCTATCAACAGCCCACCGGCCTGTCTATCAACAGCCCACCGGCCTGTCTATCAACAGCCCACCGGCCTGTCTATCAACAGCCCACCGGCCTGTCTATCAACAGCCCACCGGCCTGTCTATCAACAGCCCACCGGCCTGTCTATCAACAGCCCACCGGCCTGTCTATCAACAGCCCACCGGCCTGTCTATCAACAGCCCACCGGCCTGTCTATCAACAGCCCACCGGCCTGTCTATCAACAGCCCACCGGCCTGTCTATCAACAGCCCACCGGCCTGTCTATCAACAGCCCACCGGCCTGTCTATCAACAGCCCACCGGCCTGTCTATCAACAGCCCACCAACCTGTCTATCAACAGCCCACCAGCCTGTCTATCAACAGCCCACCAGCCTGTCTATCAACAGCCCACCAACCTGTCTATCAACAGCCCACCAACCTGTCTATCAACAGCCCACCAACCTGTCTATCAACAGCCCACCAACCTGTCTATCAACAGCCCACTAACATGTCTATCAACAGCCCACCAACCTGTCTATCAACAGCCCACCAACCTGTCTATCAACAGCCCACCAACCTGTCTATCAACAGCCCACCAGCCTGTCTATCAACAGCCCACCAACCTGTCTATCAACAGCCCACCAACCTGTCTATCAACAGCCCACCAACCTGTCTATCAACAGCCCACCAACCTGTCTGTCAACAGCCCACCAACCTGTCTGTCAACAGCCCACCAACCTGTCTATCAACAGCCCACCAGCCTGTCTATCAACAGCCCACCAACCTGTCTATCAACAGCCCACCAACCTGTCTATCAACAGCCCACCAACCTGTCTATCAACAGCCCACCAACCTGTCTATCAACAGCCCACCAGCCTGTCTATCAACAGCCCACCAACCTGTCTATCAACAGCCCACCAACCTGTCTATCAACAGCCCACCAACCTGTCTATCAACAGCCCACCAACCTGTCTATCAACAGCCCACCAACCTGTCTATCAACAGCCCACCAACCTGTCTATCAACAGCCCACCAGCCTGTCTATCAACAGCCCACCAACCTGTCTATCAACAGCCCACCGGCCTGTCTAAAAATATCCACTTTCATATCACGGATTAGAGAAGTCTGAGAGAGCGAAGGAGAGAGAGTTTCGAGAGCCAGTGACAGGTGAAGTAGAATGGTTGGTGGCACTCCTGGCACTCTCTCTCTCTCTCTCTCTCTCTGTTGTCATTATTCCCCGTTTTTATCTCGGTCTTTCCTTACACCTATTCAGCATCTCTCCTACGTCTCCCCTTTTTCTCTCTGTCTCCCCTCTGGGCCTGGCTACCAACACCCGTCCCCCCCCCCTCTGAGGTGGCAGTTGTTTTAGATTCAGCTACTGGGAACAAAAAGTTCCAAGCAGCACGGGCTATGGCGAGCCCCGAAGTGGACTCACCTGGCACAGGAGCGGGGCTGTATCTTCCTCTGAGGTCACTATACCATCACGTTAAATACCTCTCGTAGCCCCGAGGGTTCTATAATTAGGGTGAAGGGCGTCGTTAGTCACTGATAATTGAGGGTGACACATTGAGCAGACACGCTGTTGGGGGTAGCAGCAGGTGGGGTGGGTGGGAGTGAGGTGAGAAGGTACCCCTAGGGTACCTCCTATATCTATCTTGGGGAATTACGGGTTATTCATGCCCGTGCCAATTCTTGGGGGGGGCTGGCTTAATCTTAATCTGTCTTCTTAGGAAGCCAGAACAGCCTCGGGAGGAGTCAGGATTATTCAAGCACTTGCACGATCACTAACGAAGCCTGTTCATCGTTCTGTAATCATGGTGGCTTGGTTTATATTCATTAAAGCTGTCGCAGTTTAAGGGTTAAACAGTTTATAACTTTACAACTTCACAACCCAAGGTTATTATGAACCACTTCGTAGAGCTTCGGAACTCATAGTCTCTTTAATAAATGTAAATAAATGGGCCATGATTGTGGAGAGATGTACAGGTTTCGTAAGAGGCTGCGTTAATGATTGACGAATCCTGGCTAATGTCTCCTATCAGGCCTCCTGAACGCTGGTCTGACAGTTAAGCTCTCACAGTTCGTTTGCTGAGAGCTAGTTCGTCTAGATGTGTCGAATCTCCGTGTAGGCACAGTCCGTCCTCATCAATAAGGGCCAAATGCTCATTAATCCATTCGCCGAACCCCGCTGTTTATGAGTGAAAACGATTTCCACACGACTCACAACTGATGACGTTCGAACATTTCTCGAACAAGTGCTTCGCTGACGACTTTTGTTTAAACCACAACGCTGTAAATGCTTCCCCACATCTACTACAAATACAAATAATCGCCAACAGAATCTAAACATCTATCCTAATCTATGCGTATCTATCCTACAGCATGAAGAATAGTTACTACATCCAGGAGTAGCTACACCTACTCCTGGATGTAGTTTGAGGTGTATAGCATATCTTGGAGTATATCTGAGAAGGATGCAAGACGCAGGAGTGGTCTCTTCTGTCGTTCTCTCGTCACTTATCATTCCTGCCTCTCTAGGGCTGGTGTGTTGCCGGAGTTGGAACCAGCAGTGAGAATTAGGATGGCTTCGAAGTGTCCTTGTGGCTTCGAAGTGGCCTTGTGGCTTCGAAGTGTCTTTGTGGTTTCGAAGTGTCCTGTGTTGGCTTCGTAGTGTCCTTCTGGCTTTGAAGTGTCCTTGTGGCTTCGATGTGTCCTTGTGGCTTCGAAGTGGCCTGTGGCTTCGAAGTGTCCTTGTGGCTTCGAAGTGTCCTTCTGGCTTCGAAGTGGCCTTCTGGCTTCGAAGTGGCGTTGTGGCTTCGAAGTGTCCTTGTGGCTTCGTAGTGTCCTTCTGGCTTCGTAGTGTCCTTCTGGCTTCGAAGTGTCCTTGTGGCTTCGAAGTGTCCTTCTGGCTTCGAAGTTTCCTTGTGGCTACGAAGTGTCCTTGTGGCTTTTCTTGTGTCTTCTTCAAAGTGCACTTCTTATTGCGCAGTCTCTCTCTCTCATCTAAAGACGCGCTCATTCGTGTGCTCGTGTAGGCACTGGCACTCTTCAGCTTGACCTGGCACAAGCTGGAGAGGCTTGGATCACGGTGTGTTTGTACTTTTGCTTGCCGTACCCCCGAACGAAGGTGACTTGTTAGCATACAGCGTAGAATGACAACATTAATTCTTCTCAATAAGGAGCTTACGAAGCCAGAGAGACATGGAACTATGCGAGGTACGACTAAAGCATCCAAATATATGAATGTATTAATTTCAATGTATTGAAAGGGGGGGAGTCCTAGCACCTCCCTCCTGGTCCTAGCACCTCCCTCCTGGTCCTAGCACCTCCCTCCTGGTCCTAGCACCTCCCTCCTGGTCCCAGCTCCTCCCTCCTGGTCCCCTCCTCCCTCCTTCCCAGCTCCTCCCTCCTGGTCCAGCTCCTCCCTCCTGGTCCCAGCTCTCCCTCCTGGTCCCAGCTCCTCCCTCCTGGTCCCAGCTCCTCCCTCCTGATCCTAGCTCTCCCTCCTGGTCCCAGCTCCTCCCTCCTGGTCCCAGCTCCTCCCTCGGTCCTAGCTCCTCCCTCCTGGTCCCAGCTCAGCTCCTCCCTGGTCCTAGCTCCTCCCTCCTGGTCCCAGCTCCTCCTCCTGGTCCTAGCTCCTCCCTCCTGTCCTAGCTCCTCCCTCCTGTCCAGCTCCTCCTGCTGGTCCTAGCTCCTCCCTCCTGGTCCAGCTCCTCCCTCCTGGTCCAGCTCCCTCCTGGTCCTAGCTCCTCCCTCCTGGTCCCAGCTCCTCCCTCCTGGTCCCAGCTCCTCCCCTGGTCCTAGCTCCCCTCCTGGTCCTAGCTCTTCCCTCCTGGTCCCAGCTCCTCCCTCCTGGTCCCAGCTCCCCCTCCTGACCTAGCTCCTCCCTCCTGGTCCCAGCTCCTCCCTCCTGGTCCCAGCTCCTCCCTGCTGGTCCTAGCTCCTCCCTCCTGGTCCCAGCTCCTCCTCCTGGTCCTAGCTCCTCCCTCCTGGTCCCAGCTCCTCCCTGCTGGTCCCAGCTCCTCCTCCTGGTCCCAGCTTCTCCCTCCTGGTCCCAGCTCCTCCCTCCTGGTCCTAGCTCCTCCCTCCTGGTCCCAGCTCCTCCCTCCTGGTCCCACTCCTCCCTCCTGGTCCCAGCTCCTCCCTCCTGGTCTAGCTCCTCCCTCCTGTTCCTAGCTCCTCCCTCCTGGTCCCACTCCTCCCTCCTGTCCCAGCTCCTCCCTC
>WNGS01008006.1:44895-55110 GCA_020271785.1 Procambarus virginalis
CTGGTCCTCCTCCTGGTCCTCCTGGTCCTCCTGGTCCTGGTCCTCCTGGTCCTCCTGGTCCTCCTGGTCCTCCTGGTCCTCCTGGTCCTCCTGGTCCTCCTGGTCCTCCTGGTCCTCCTCCTGGTCCTCCTGGTCCTCCTGGTCCTGGTCCTCCTGGTCCTCCTGGTCCTCCTGGTCCTCCCTGGTCCTGGTCCCCTGGTCCTCCTCCTGGTCCTCCTGGTCCTCCTGGTCCTCCTGGTCCTCCTGGTCCTCCTGGTCCTCCTCCTGGTCCTCCTGGTCCTCCTGGTCCTCCTGGTCCTCCTGGTCCTCCTGGTCCTCCTGGTCCTCCTGGTCCTCCTCCTGGTCCTCCTGGTCCTCCTGGTCCTCCTGGTCCTCCTGGTCCTCCTGGTCCTGGTCCTCCTGGTCCTGGTCCTCCTGGTCCTCCTGGTCCTGGTCCTCCTGGTCCTGGTCCTCCTGGTCCTGGTCCTCCTGGTCCTGGTCCTCCTGGTCCTCCTCCTGGTCCTCCTCCTGGTCCTCCTGGTCCTCCTGGTCCTCCTGGTCCTCCTGGTCCTCCTGGTCCTCCTGGTCCTGGTCCTCTCCTCCTAACACACCCTATTGTCAACTATGCCCATTGACGGTCTGACCTCCAATGATGACCCCATACATGCCATATATAAGACTGACGCACGCCAAGCACCTCTGGAGACGTGCACCCTTGCAGCCGTGCACCCTTGTAGCCTTGCACCCTTGCACTCTTGCATCCGTGCACCCTTGCAACTGTGCACCCTTGCAGCCGTGGACCCTTGCAGCCGTGCACCCTTGCAGCCTTGTAGCCTTGCACCCTTACAGCCGTGCACCCTTGCAACCGTGCACCCTACAGAGGTACACCCTTGCAACCGTGCACCCTTACAGAGGTACACCCTTGCAACCGTGCACCCTTACAGAGGTACACCCTTGCAACCGTGCACCCTTACAGCCGTGCACCCTTGCAACCGTGCAACCTTACAGAGGTGCACCCTGCAACCGTGCACCCTTACAGCCGTGCAACCGTGCACCCTTACAGCCGTGCACCCTTGCAACCGTGCACCCTTGCAACCGTGCACCCTTACAGCCGTGCAACCGTGCACCCTTACAGCCGTGCACCCTTACAGCCGTGCACCCTTGCAGCCTTGCACCCTTACAGCCGTGCACCCTTACAGCCGTGCACCCTTACAGCCGTGCACCCTTACAGCCGTGCACCCTTACAGCCGTGCACCCTTACAGCCGTGCACCCTTGCAGTCGTGCACCCTTGCAACCGTGCACCCTTACAGCCGTGCAACCGTGCACCCTTACAGCCGTGCAACCGTGCACCCTTACAGCCGTGCACCCTTGCAACCGTGCACCCTTACAGCCGTGCACCCTTGCAGTCGTGCACCCTTGCAACCGTGCACCCTTACAGCCGTGCACCCTTGCAGCCTTGCACCCTTACAGCCGTGCACCCTTACAGCCGTGCACCCTTACAGCCGTGCACCCTTACAGCCGTGCACCCTTACAGCCGTGCACCCTTACAGCCGTGCACCCTTACAGCCGTGCACCCTTACAGCCGTGCACCCTTGCAGTCGTGCACCCTTGCAACCGTGCACCCTTACAGCCGTGCAACCGTGCACCCTTACAGCCGTGCAACCGTGCACCCTTACAGCCGTGCACCCTTGCAACCGTGCACCCTTACAGCCGTGCACCCTTGCAGTCGTGCACCCTTGCAACCGTGCACCCTTACAGCCGTGCACCCTTACAGCCGTGCAACCGTGCACCCTTACAGCCGTGCACCCTTACAGCCGTGCAACCGTGCACCCTTACAGCCGTGCAACCGTGCACCCTTACAACCGTGCACCCTTGCAACCGTGCACCCTTACAGCCGTGCACCCTTGCAACCGTGCACCCTTACAGCCGTGCACCCTTGCAACCGTGCACCCTTACAGCCGTGCAACCGTGCACCCTTACAGCCGTGCACCCTTGCAACCGTGCACCCTTACAGCCGTGCAACCGTGCACCCTTACAGCCGTGCAACCGTGCACCCTTACAGCCGTGCACCCTTGCAACCGTGCACCCTTACAGCCGTGCACCCTTTCAACCGTGCACCCTTACAGCCGTGCACCCTTGCAACCGTGCACCCTTACAGCCGTGCAACCGTGCACCCATGCAACCGTGCACCCTTGCAACCGTGTACCATTGCAGCCGTGTACCATTGCAGCCGTGCACCATTACAGCCGTGCACCCTTGCAACCGTGCACCCTCGCAACCGTGCACCCTTGCAACCGTGTACCATTGCAGCCGTGCACCATTACAGCCGTGCACCCTTGCAACCGTGCATCCTTGCAACCGTGCACCCATGCAACCGTGCACCCTTGCAACCGTGTACCATTGCAGCCGTGCACCATTACAGCCGTGCACCCTTGCAACCGTGCACCATTACAGCCGTGCACCCTTGCAACCGTGCACCCTTGCAACCGTGCACTCTTGCAACCGTGCACCCTTGCAACCGTGCACCCTTGCAACCGTGCACCCTTGCAACCGTGTACCATTGCAGCCGTGCACCATTACAGCCGTGCACCCTTGCAACCGTGCACCCTTGCAACCGTGCACCCATGCAACCGTGCACCCATGCAACCGTGCACCCTTGCAACCGTGCACCCTTGCAGCCGTGCACCCTTGCAACCGTGCACCCTTGCAGCCGTGCACCCATGCAACCGTGCACCCTTGCAACCGTGTACCCTTGCAGCCGTGCACCCTTGCAACCGTGCACCCTTGCAACCGTGTACCCTTGCAGCCGTGCACCCTTGCAGCCGTGCACCCTTGCAACCGTGTACCATTGCAGCCGTGCACCCATGCAACCGTGTACCATTGCAGCCGTGCACCCATGCAACCGTGCACCATTGCAACCGTGTACCCATGCAACCGTGCACCCTTGCAGCCGTGCACCCTTGCAACCGTGTACCCTTGCAACCGTGTACCATTGCAACCGTGTACCATTGCAGCCGTGCACCATTGCAACCGTGCACCATTGCAACCGTGCACCCTTGCAACCGTGCACCATTGCAACCGTGTACCCATGCAACCGTGCACCCTTGCAGCCGTGCACCCTTGCAACCGTGTACCCATGCAGCCGTGCACCCTTGCAACCGTGTACCCATGCAGCCGTGCACCATTGCAACCGTGCACCATTGCAACCGTGCACCATTGCAACCGTGTACCCTTGCAACCGTGTACCATTGCAACCGTGTACCATTGCAACCGTGTACCATTGCAGCCGTGCACCCTTGCAACCGTGTACCCTTGCAACCGTGTACCATTGCAACCGTGCACCATTGCAACCGTGTACCCTTGCAACCGTGCACCATTGCAACCGTGTACCCTTGCAACCGTGCACCATTGCAACCGTGTACCCTTGCAACCGTGTACCATTGCAACCGTGCACCATTGCAGCCGTGCACCATTGCAACCGTGCACCATTGCAACCGTGTACCCTTGCAACCGTGTACCATTGCAGCCGTGCACCATTGCAACCGTGTCCCATTGCAGCCGTGCACCATTGCAACCGTGTCCCATTGCAACCGTGCACCATTGCAACCGTGTACCCTTGCAACCGTGCACCATTGCAACCGTGTACCATTGCAACCGTGCACCATTGCAACCGTGTACCCTTGCAACCGTGTACCATTGCAACCGTGCACCATTGCAGCCGTGCACCCATGCAACCGTGCACCATTGCAACCGTGTACCCTTGCAACCGTGTACCATTGCAGCCGTGCACCATTGCAACCGTGTCCCATTGCAGCCGTGCACCATTGCAACCGTGTACCATTGCAGCCGTGCACCATTGCAACCGTGTACCATTGCAGCCGTGTACCATTGCAGCCGTGCACCATTGCAGCCGTGCACCCATGCAACCTTGTACCATTGCAGCCGTGCACCATTGCAGCCGTGCACCCTTGCAACCGTGTACCATTGCAGCCGTGCACCATTGCAGCCGTGTACCATTGCAGCCGTGCACCCTTGCAACCGTGTCCCATTGCAGCCGTGCACCATTGCAACCGTGTACCATTGCAGCCGTGTACCATTGCAACCGTGCACCCTTGCAACCGTGCACCCTTGCAACCGTGTACCATTGCAGCCGTGCACCATTGCAGCCGTGCACCCTTGCAGCCGTGCACCCTTGCAGCCGTGCACCATTGCAGCCGTGTATCATTGCAGCCGTGCACCATTGCAACCGTGTACCATTACAACCGTGCACCCTTGCAGCCGTGCACCATTGCAGCCGTGCACCGTTGCAGCCGTGCACCGTTGCAGCCGTGTACCATTGCAGCCGTGCACCGTTGCAGCCGTGCACCCATGCAACCGTGCACCCTTGCAACCGTGCACCCTTGCAGCCGTGCACCTTTGCAACCGAGAACCCTTGCAGCCGTGTACCTTTGCAACCGAGAACCCTTGCAGCCGTGCACCTTTGCAACCGTGCACCCTTGCAATCGTGTACCATTGCAGCCGTGCACCCTTGCAGCCGTGCACCATTGCAGCCGTGCACCCTTGCAGCCGTGCACCCTTGCAACCGAGCACCCTTGCAACCGCGCACTCCTGACACGAGAACGGCAAAAATTATAAAAAAAAAACTGAGATAGAAAAAGATAGACACAGAGATAACGTAGAATAAGATAAACACGGGGGAGAATACAAAAGGAACATTATTGTAGTAATACAGCTGTAGGTAGAACACAAAGATGTATACACAAGTTCTAAGGTAGACTATATAGTCTATACTGAACATAACCCCCCCCCCCCCCCCAAGACCTCTAGAAGACAGATTAGCCAGTGTGGCGACGAGGAGCCAGATTCACGAAGCAGTTACGCAAGCACCTACGAACTTGGGGTCAGATACACGAAGCAGTTACGCAAGCACTTAGGAACCTGGGGCTAGATTCACGAAGCAGTTATGCACCTAGGGCCAGATACACGAAGCAGTTATGGAAGCACTTAGGAACTTGGGGCCAGATTCACGAAGCAGTTACGCAAGCACTTAGGAACTTGGGGCTAGATTCACGAAGCAGTTACGCAAGCACTTAGGAACTTGGGGTCAGATACACGAAGCAGTTACGCAAGCACCTACGAACTTGGGGTCAGATACACGAAGCAGTTACGCAAGCACTTAGGAACCTGGGGCTAGATTCACGAAGCAGTTATGCACCTAGGGCCAGATTCACGAAGCAGTTACACAAGCACTTAGGAACCTGGGGACAGATTCACGAAGCAGTTACACAAGCACTTAGGAACTTGGGGTCAGATACACGAAGCAGTTACGCAAGCACTTAGGAACCTGGGGCTAGATTCACGAAGCAGTTATGCAAGCACTTACGAACCTGGGGCCAGATTCACGAAGCAGTTACGCAAGCACTTAGGAACCTGGGGCCAGATTCACGAAGCAGTTACGCAAGCACTTAGGAACTTGGGGTCAGATACACGAAGCAGTTACGCAAGCACTTAGGAACCTGGGGCCAGATTCACGAAGCAGTTACGCAAGCACTTACGAACCTGGGGCCAGATACACGAAGCAGTTACGCAAGCACTTAGGAACTTGGGGCTAGATTCACGAAGCAGTTACGCAAGCACTTAGGAACTTGGGGCCAGATTCACGAAGCAGTTACGCAAGCACTTAGGAACTTGGGGTCAGATACACGAAGCAGTTACGCAAGCACTTAGGAACCTGGGGCTAGATTCACGAAGCAGTTACGCAAGCACTTAGGAACTTGGGGTCAGATTCACGAAGCAGTTATGCAAGCACTTACGAACCTGGGGCCAGATTCACGAAGCAGTTATGCAAGCACTTAGGAACCTGGGGCCAGATTCACGAAGCAGTTATGCAAGCATTTACAAACTTGGGGTCAGATACACGAAGCAGTTATGCAAGCACTTACGAACCTGTGGCCAGATTCACGAAGCAGTTACGCAAGCACCTACGAACTTGGGGTCAGATACACGAAGCAGTTACGCAAGCACTTAGGAACTTGGGGCCAGATTCACGAAGCAGTTATGCAAGCATTTACAAACTTGGGGTCAGATACACGAAGCAGTTATGCAAGCACTTACGAACCTGTGGCCAGATTCACGAAGCAGTTACGCAAGCACCTACGAACTTGGGGTCAGATACACGAAGCAGTTACGCAAGCACTTAGGAACTTGGGGCTAGATTCACGAAGCAGTTACGCAAGCACTTACGAACCTGGGGCCAGATTCACGAAGCAGTTACGCAAGCACTTACGAACCTGGGGCCAGATTTACGAAGCAGTTACGCAAGCACTTACGAACCTGTCCATCTTTTCTCAATCTTTGGCGGCTTTGTTTACCATTATTAAACAGTTAATGAGCTCGGAAGCACCAGGAGGCTGTTTATAACAATAACAACAGTTGATTGGCAAGTTTTCATGCTTGTAAACTGTTTAATAAATGTAACCAAAGCCGCCAAAGATTGAGAAAAGATGTACACGTTCGTAAGTGCTTGCGTAACTGCTTCGTGAATCTGGCCCCTGGTCACTGAGAAAAAGAAGATTAGACCAAGATCGCGTCTTGTCCGCTGCCACAACAAGGCAGTTAGACTTGACAACCTCAGTCATTACGGGCGAGAAAGGAGAAGAAGGTAGTTGAGAAAGAAATTCAGTAATAGGAACTTATCCATCTTGGACACATGTATCTATAGAGACACTGGCTAGAAGCTCTTCTAGCCGGTGTATCTGGAATCTGGCGAGAGATGGACACGTAGCTTGACCCACAGCTTGACAGCCCACCCGAGACACATTAGAGCTATGTGTAGTATACAGCTATGTGTAGTATACAGCTATGTGTAGTATACAGCTATGTGTAGTATACAGCTATGTGTAGTATACAGCCGAGCTTCACAATGTTGGCATTAAGGAAGCCCTGTCTGTCAAGCATTGACAGTTCTTCATAAATTCTCAAACTTTCAACCCGTAAGACAACGTCAGTTAGTCGATTGTTGACAATCTATTCACTTGACGATTTGTTTGGTTGAGCAGTCAAGGCAGGCGAAGGGCAGGGAAGGGAATGATCAGGGTGAAAGCGCCAAGCCAATACGACCATATGGCACTTAGAAGGAGTCTGCATAAGGATTTGGGATGGGACGGGGGAAAGGAATAGTGATAGAGAGAGAGAGAGAGAGAGAGAGAGAGAGAGAGAGAGAGAGAGAGAGAGAGAGAGAGAGACAGCCATAGATTCTCTTGCAGGTTATTCTGAATGGACTGAATCACGAGGGGGAACCGGTAGTTAGCGGAGTGCCGCAGGGCCGTGTCTCGGGACCTCTCCTACACACTCACACACGTGATGTGTATGGTCGAGGTCATGGTCGAATACATTGAGTGACCACCAACAGTGGCCAATTTTACAGATGATACAAAAATATGGGGTATTTCGGAGACTCAGAATGCCTACAAGAGGAATTAAATAGTCTTTTAACATAGATGCAGGGTTAGAAGGCGCAGTTTAATGCTGACAGATGAAGGGTTCCGAGAGCAGTATAGCTGTTAGTAAGAGTAACCGGATATCAGCAATAGTAACCAGATATCAGCAATTTAACGCTGAAAACTGAATACTGCAAAGATCTGAGAGTCATGATTAGTAGACATCTTAAGGCCCATAAAAAATCAATTTATAAAATCTTCAAAATTAGGACAAATATAGGTACTGTGATTAATATCTAGAAGCGTTTGCAATAGCGTGCATCATTGCACCTAATTGATATATAATGTTGCTTCCCCCCCCCCAGCTTTATCTTGGCCTTGCTAGGCCCCGTTTGCACCGTGCAGTTATGTTTGGTCACCGTTATCTTGAGATGATTACGGGGCTTAGCATCCCCGCGGCCCGGTCCTCGATCAGGCCTCCTTTTTGTTACACATCCTCCATTCACACCGTGCATGAACTCATTCATAAACATAAATAATAAAAATGGACTTGAACTCACTCCAATGTTTACATAAACAGAGTTAATTCCCAGCAACTTGAAACTTCGGTATGAATATAGAGACCATGACAGCTTAATTTACATTGATTATAACAGCTTAATTATATAAACTTATATATATTTCAACATCATTGGAATATATAAACAAATGAAAGGTTATAACAAGAGGATGTTTATAGGTATATATTCAAGAGGGGGATTAATAGGGGTAATATACACATCACGAATCATTGGATTTAAATCTAGTTTAGAATCAGAAAAGACCTTGACGAATACATGATTAGGAATAGAGAGGTAGAGATTTAGGGAAGAACTTAAGGGATCTTAGATGACAGTTGATCAGTGGGTTGTTACGAGCGACCTTGTGGGAGATGAACAAGAGGTGGTTCGTCAGGACTTGTGCAATTGCTCTCTCATATTGTTATGTGGGACAGGGAGCCCGTCTAGGACAGAGTTGGTGTGGGTGATGATTGGTACTGTATCTACTGGGCAGTAGATGCAATCTGCTTGTCTGTCACCATCCTTACCTCCCTGTCAGCCTGTCAGCTTCTGAGCCTGCTTACCTGTCAGTCATCCGGAACTGCTTGTCCAACGCGTGCTCACGACTACAACGTCTGTCAGCCGGCCTGTCAGCTGGCTCATGACAGCCGGCTTGTCTATCAACAGCCCACCAGCCTGTCTATCAACAGCCCACCGGCCTGTCTATCAACAGCCCACCAGCCTGTCTATCAACAGCCCACCGGCCTGTCTATCAACAGCCCACCAAACTGTCTATCAACAGCCCACCAGCCTGTCTATCAACAGCCCACCAGCCTGTCTATCAACAGCCCACCGGCCTGTCTATCAACAGCCCACCAACCTGTCTATCAACAGCCCACCAGCCTGTCTATCAACAGCCCACCAGCCTGTCTATCAACAGCCACCAGCCTGTCTATCAACAGCCCACCAACCTGTCTATCAACAGCCCACCAGCCTGTCTATCAACAGCCCACCAACCTGTCTATCAACAGCCCACCAACCTGTCTATCAACAGCCCACCAACCTGCCTATCAACAGCCCACCAACCTGTCTATCAACAGCCCACCAACCTGTCTATCAACAGCCCACCAGCCTGACTATCAACAGCCCACCAACCTGCCTATCAACAGCCCACCAACCTGTCTATCAACAGCCCACCAACCTGTCTATCAACAGCCCACCAGCCTGACTATCAACAGCCCACCAACCTGTCTATCAACAGCCCATCTGCCTGTCTATCAACAGCCCACCAGCCTATCAACAGCCCACCAGCCTGTCTATCAACAGCCCACCAGCCTGTCTATCAACTGCTCATCTGCCTGTCTATCAACAGCCCACCAGCCTATCAACAGCCCACCAGCCTATCAACAGCCCACCGGCCTGTCTATCAACAGCCCACCAGCCTGTCTATCAACAGCCCACCAACCTGTCTATCAACAGCCCACCAGCCTGTCTATCAACAGCCCACCAACCTGTCTATCAACAGCCCACCAACCTGTCTATCAACAGCCCACCAACCTGTCTATCAACAGCCACCAACCTGTCTATCAACAGCCCACCAGCCTGTCTATCAACAGCCCACCAGCCTGTCTATCAACAGCCCACCAACCTGTCTATCAACAGCCCACCAACCTGTCTATCAACAGCCCACCAACCTGTCTATCAACAGCCCACCACCTGTCTATCAACAGCCCACCAACCTGTCTATCAACAGCCCACCAGCCTGTCTATCAACAGCCCACCAACCTGTCTATCAACAGCCCACCGACCTGTCTAAAAATATCCACTTTCATATCACGGATTAGAGAAGTCTGAGAGAGCGAAGGAGAGAGAGTTTCGAGAGCCAGTGACAGGTGAAGTAGAATGGTTGGTGGCACTCCTGGCACTCTCTCTCTCTCTCTCTCTCTCTCTCTCCTCTCTGTGTGTATATATGCATGTATATATGTATATGTACGTATATGTGTGTGTATGTATACTGTATGTGTAATAAAGTACATATGGAAGCTGATCAGAATTGCATTTCACTTTTGTAAATGCACATTAATGACACTTCGAACACTTTTATGTAAGGTATACGTAAATCTGTGTATCTATGTATTTACGTATGTAGGTTAGCTTAGCATTTTAAAGCACTCGATCACCTTCTGTGTGTTGATTGTTCAATAAATCCCTGAACTATATGTTTAACACATCTCTAACCCTGTCCATGGAGGACAGA
>WNGS01008007.1:0-19545 GCA_020271785.1 Procambarus virginalis
TCAAAGTTTGGGTCGTCAACATCATCTGCACAAATTGTGTACACATCAACTCCAATTGGAAATTACTGTATGCCCTGTGTGTCCAAAATATATTATGACACTGAAGAGACAGGACCTGTTTTGAAGAAGCAAAAATTTTGAATGATAACGAGAGTGAAAATTCTGGTAAGCTGCACAATGGAAGATTTTTACTTGCAGAAGAAATCTATTGGCATTTGCAAGAGAAACGCAATGTTTTTAAAGAGATCCCTCGTGGAGCTAAAGAGACACATTTTATGTGGTTGACAATTCACATAATCTTAATATGGGTGACAAAACACGAAGTAACTTTCCTGACGACTGTGGAGTGTGGAACAGTGCTAAAACTGCCACCGTGAACAGTTACTATGTATGGAACACTAACAAAAGGTTGCGGATGATATATATGAGAAATAATTATTTTATAATCGAGTTATGTTTAAAGGAAAGTGCAGTGGGTACCCTTAGATCCACTGCCCTCCTCAGATACTATCATCAACATACACAAGTATTACACAGTCCTCAAAGGTCAAGAAAGCTTTAAAAAAGAGTAACGGTTATTAAGCAGATGGAGTCTGTAGCTATCGTAGAATACTCTGACAAGTTTACAGGACCTACCATGCATGGTAATTCCAAAAAACAATTCCATATATTCGACTAGGCCTGAAGTTTTAGAAAAGATAGGGGAGATGGTTAAGAGCCATCCTCCGCGAGAGGTTTATCAAATATGCTCATGGAAGATTCAGATTTAGCCCCACGAGACTTCAAGCACATAATGAATAAAAAATACAATGAGAGGAAAAAGGAATGTAAGCCTATCATAGGCACAATGTTGCTGATGATCTTTTAAATGTAATTACATGTTAGACGGTCATGAATATGTAAAGGAGATAATTCACAAACAGAACAAAGTCCCCTGTGTGATATTATATTCCAAGGAGCAATTGGAAGATTTCAAGCAACACTTGTGTGCTGCCGGAAAAGAGATCCCTTATGTCATCGGTGTTGACAAGACCTTCAATCTTGGCCCTTGTTATCTAACGACAATTGTTTACAAGACACAAATGTAATACAAAAGGAAACATCAAACAACCCTATATTTCTCGGACCCATGTATTTACACTGGGATGGTGAATATCAAACTTACTCAACATTTTTCTACAACCTAAAAACCAACTAGGAGACTATATTGATAACGCGAACGTAATGATTGGAAGTGATCAAGAAACAGCTTTAAGAAAGGCACTTATGTGTTGTTTTCCGAATGCAACACTCTTATTGTGTAGTAACCACCTAAAGGAAATGTTAGACGCTATTTTATTGGTTGTACGACCACCGAAAGGATTATTATCCTAAAGAATTTTTTGGTACAAATGGACTAGTTAGAAGTGACTGTGAGGAAAGTTTGAAACAGGTATCAACAATCTCATTGGGTACTTTTCCAAATACCCAAAGTTCAAAGAATGTTTTGATTGCCGTTTAAAATCTTCTCTGTGGAATTATGTGTGTGTACCTCACACAAAGGCCAAAATGGATAAGTTGTGGACTAACAACAATTGAGAGTCACTGAACCACATCCTTAAACTAACTATTGACCGGAAACCTCAAAAATTGCCAGATTTGACTGAAAGAATCTGCAATGTTTCAACACTCCAAATGCTAGATCTGAGGAGGGCGTTACATGGAGAAGGTAATTATGTAATTTCATCCAATTTAAATAGGTACTTTATACGTAAGGAAGTTTGGGATAAAAAAACTAAAGACGAAAAGATAAAGTGCTTATGGTGCTGTATATCAAGAAAACCATATATTGAGGACGGGAAAATATTTGCCAAAGGCAACAGATTTTCAATTCCCAAAACATCTGCAATAGCAAGAAAACCACATCAGCGTACGTCCACGAAGTGAGAGGGCAGTATAAAGTAGAGTAGTATAAGTGTTTTGGAAATCCACCAGGCAATTGTGTGTTTATTTTGCTTATCTTTATCCAATTAGCGTATTACAATCTTTATATAAGAAGTTATTGGGTTTGCAATTTGATTATTTATATGTATCCTAGTTAATTAATTATTTGAACCTAATTTCATTTATCTTTATCCTTAATTGTATTATACATATGGTGACCTTGTTTATTTATATTCAATAATATTAACTGTCAGTTGTTTGTTCTTCTCTTTGTTCTAGTTCTTTCAATATTACTATTATTAGTTAAATCTTTTTTTAAGTTCCTCATTGTATCCAACACCATATTTTCGGATTTTTAAAACTGTCGATTATTATCTATTTTTTACCTTTTGTTCACTTAGATGTTAAATGAAACTGGTAACATCTATACACTCGAGAGATAAATATGAGGGTTCATGTCACAGCCATACAGTTTATATGCGAAAGGTCTGTGGTCGCTGACATACATATTAATTAGTAGGTACAGAGATTGCATATTCAATTTATTTGATTTGTTTAAAATTATATATTTAGAGCGCAAGTTTATTTCATTTTCCTTAATTTTTTGTTAATAAATAACATTGTCGTACTCTGTTTAATTATCTCATTATATTTAACTCCATTTTCTTCATTATAAATTAATATTTAAATATAGAAAGTTTACATATTGTATGTAAGTTCTAACTGCATGAAAGTTTGTTACTTGTTTATCTTATGACATCTGCAACATTAACTATAGAACTGTAATTACAAGTTATGACTATTTTATATTAACCCATCTAACACCATCCGCCTTATGGATGGAAGATTTGGCTGTAATAAATGAAGGCCAGCTAGTCAACGCTGTCCAAAGATTGGTATTACAATGGCTAATTAGTGATCACTTTCCCATATTAAGTACATACATCCCTATAAGGTAATAACCATTGGTAAAACTTTTATCTCGGATAAAATAACTAATTTACATTAACGATGTAAGTTAACAATGCACTGTACTTGTTTGATTAAAATGGCTTGAAGGTTAACATCCTGAGAATAACCTTGTATATTAAACTTAGTAAGTGTAACAAGGGTAAATGTAATAATGTGTAACTTCCAGAGAATAAGTCTAACAATGGGGCTATTACATTTTACATTAGTAAAAGTGCTACCTTGGGTAAAATGACAATGTAATACTGAAACATTCTATGCGGTTAACATTTAATTGCCGGGAAGGGGGGGGCACCAGGCGGCCCCCCTTCCCTGTTAGATTAAGCACTTGCCCAAAACTATGTGGCTTTGCAATAATTGCAAGAACACCACTGTTATGTACCCTGACAAATCCAATGTACCTTCTTGTATATAACACAAACAAATATGTAAATAAATAAATATTGAACTGATAAATTTAATGAACTTTGGATGAGAAGGGATAGATAGTAATTTCTTTGTAAGAACAATAATGGATAAGGGAGGATAGTAATTTACAGGATCTCCGGGATCCTCATGAAATGAATTGTTTGTTATTTGCTATTTGTACCCATAGGCTAAAGCTGTTAGCTCTTGGATTCCGCCTTTCTAACCATCTGCTGTCTAATGTACTGACTCCCGACCTAATTTTCTCTCTTATCTAGTATTACACACACACATTCCCAGGATAAAGATTCAGAGAATCTGATTCCTTTCACATCACTAATCTGATGTCTTTCTGCTCACTTAGAAAGTCCTCTGTCATATATGGTACAATAAACCCATCTGGCCTTGTTGCTTTCTATTGATAATAACTTTAGTCTCCACAAACATGTGTGCTTGGGTAACATTTAAGAGACATTCTTAATGGTTCAACTATAGACGAATGTGACAGAAATGCTACTGGATTTTTGTGGTCTCAATTCTTACCTGATCTGAAATGTTAATTAAAATGTTTTTCTGGTTACTGGTACAGTAGTAGTTCTGCTTAGAGCTAGCTATACGCTACTAATTCCATTTAAATACTATAATTCTAAAACATATTTCATGCACTCAAAAGACCTTGAATTTATCAAGCGAGGAGTGAATGTAAATAATCTTCAAGGAATGAGTATGGGGTGCAAAATAAATTACTAATCACAGGATATGACACTATGATATTCGTGCTCTACTTCGGGTAAATAAAATACATGATTATTTTCAGAATATATACTTTAATGACAAATATTTGAAAAGATATTTAAAGTTGAAATATTTATCTTTAAAAAAGATAAAGCCTCCTTGCATTACACAAGTATTGATGAAATATGACATATTTACCGACTATGATGATGGCATTGAATGTAGTGTTCATATGTCCGGATACCGGCGATTATGTAGTATTATTTACTTAAAAATATATGCCTTTCACATAAATTATATATATTACTTGAAATGTAGTTTCAGTAATGTCTACATCTCTGCCTTTCTTCTGACATATAAATCTTGAAGGTTAATTAGCATATATATGCATGTTAATTAGACAATTGATTTGCTGGTGTGTAGCTCTCCACACACCCAGAGCGGGCCATGTATTTTCCGAAAGCTATATCCATAGTTACCTAGTGCTACTCCGGCCTTCTAGCATTACACAAGTAATGAAGATATATGACATATTTACCCCCTATAATGATGTTATTGAATGTATTATTAATATGAATGTATGTTAATTACACAATTGATTGGCTAATGTGTACGGTTCTACACACACACCCAGCGCGAGTCCATATATTTACCCAAAAGCCACCCCTAGCTACCTAATCATACCCCAAAATTGCCTTGCATTATATAAGTAATGAAGAAATACGACATATTTATCTATTATAATGATGGTATGTAATGTAGAATTTGGAAAAACATGGTTTTACTCTGAACTAATCTCTGGATACGTAAGTGCATAGTAGTTCAAGTAGCGAACGCATACCAGCGAATAATCATCAGCATCTATATATTTTTTATTTTTTTGAGATATACAAGAGTTGTTACATTCTTGTACAACAACTAGTACGCGTAGCGTTTCGGGCAGGTCCTGGAATACGATCCCCGCCGCGAAGAATCATTTTTTCATCCAAGTACACATTTTACTGTTGCGTTAAACAGAGGCTACAGTTAAGGAATTGCGCCCAGTAAATCCTCCCCAACCAGGATACGAACCCATGACATAGCGCTCGCGGAACGCCAGGCGAGTGTCTTACCACTACACCACGGAGACTGTAATATAACAAAACTATTGTCCCATGGAGTTAATTTCACTTCCAGACCTATTTTTCAATACAATTTCAATATTTTCTGGCTATTTATGCTAAATATTATTGTAACTATGCATTATTGTAGTTTATACCATTATTTCAATTTGTGACAATTTGAGCAGAGAAGTGCGACGTGTGTACAAGAGGCTGATATGCCAGCAAACACTCTCCAGGCAACAATCTGTCTTGGATAAGTCGCTCCACAACATTGACGCTTGGATCGTCGACTTGATTTGGTGTCACCAGCTCTTTATTTTCGTCTAATTTCTTTATAAAAAGATACTTTTTCTGATTAAAATTATGTTTTTTCGTGTTGTACGTTCAGCACCAACATTATAATGAGTAAATATATCATATTTATTCATTACTAACGTATTGCCAGGAAGCTTTGTGAAGCTTGTGTAGCTTGTGTTAGCTTGTGGTAATTAGACGGACCTAACATGTGAGTGTTTATGTTCCGAACGTTAATGGAATCTGACCCATATATCAATCAGGTCAACCCATGTGTTGCGTTTCCAAAAGGGTCGCCCATGCTGGAATCGGTGAACGCCCTAGTAATATTGTTGAAAACATCTTGATAACTTATTAAACCAAAGGTCTTTTTATGCCAGGAGAACGGCAGAAACTGGATCTATATATGGAAACTCTTTCAGGACAAAATTTAAATTAAAACTGAAGATATTTGCAGTTGTATAAAAGTTGCATTTTTCATCGGTCGTAGAGCTGGAAATCCGCAATATTCATCTCAGAACAATGCTTATTTCACGCAGAATCGTTAATAAACGTAAGAGGTTTATACGTCTCAAGAAAGATAGTAACATAATCTTCATTTTAAATGCCTTACCATGGGCATATTTGTATTTAAAGCGAAGATACGTGTATTTTTATAATCGGCGAGCTCCGATCCCGCACAGATCGAGCAACGGAGTAACTCTCTCTCAGAACAATGCTTATTTCACGTAAATTCGTTAATAAACACAAATGTTTATATGTCTTATGAAAGATAGAAATATAAGCTTCATTTTAACTACTTTACCATAGAAATATATAAAGTTCTAATGAAGATACATGTGTTTTAATAATCGCCGACCTCCGACCCCGCACAGACTGATCGACAGAGCAACTCTCTCTCAGAACAATGCTTATTTCACGTAAATTCGTTAATAAACACAAATGTTTTATATGTCTTAAGAAAGATAGAAATATAAGCTTCATTTTAAATACTTTACCATAGACATATATAAAGCTCACGTGAAGATACATACGTTTTTATAGTGGCATTCAGTAGCTTGTCGGTCATGGAGTGCAGAAGCCTACGCACTTGTCAATATAGTGTGTAATTAACAAAGATACGCTTATAAAGCCTAAAATATTATATGCCTTCAGAAAGACCGAGATATACTCGTTATTGTGAGTGCACCAAAGGAAATATATCTTGTTGGAGGACAAAGATATATCAATTCTAAAATAAGTTTCGACTCTCGCCCGGGCGAGAGATAGCGCGACTTTCACCCCATCTATTGGAGATTCTGTTCACCTAATGACCCAAAGCTACTCAAAGCCTTATAGCATTACTTAAATAATGAAGAAATATGGTATAATTATTCCTAATAATGTTGGTGCTTAATGCAGAACACGAGAAAACATATATTTATTATGAAATAATATAATTTCATTATGAAATATGCAAATATGTGGCCTCACAGGAAGTCAACGGTCCGTGTCAATGTTGTGGAGCGACTTATCCAAGATATATTGTTGTCTGGAAAGTGTTTGTTGGCATCTCAACCTTCTGTACACAGTGATCCAGTCGTCGCACTTCTCTCCTTAAATGATCGCAAATTTAATATTAACAAGTAGAATACGTATTTCTAATAATATCTA
The DNA here is from genome assembly GCA_020271785.1 of Procambarus virginalis. Lineage (NCBI taxonomy): Eukaryota > Metazoa > Arthropoda > Malacostraca > Decapoda > Cambaridae > Procambarus > Procambarus virginalis. The sequence goes on from WNGS01008007.1 coordinate 7,083, forward strand.
ACATAACTAGCCATAAAACATTTAAGACTTATTGAAAAATACATGTCTGGAAGTTAAATCGACTTCTAGTGTTGGTCTATAGATACCAATCATTATTCGTTAGTATGCGTTTGCTACTTAAACCATTTACTGTACTGATGTAAAATCTCCCATGTCTCTTCTCACATGGAACACCGAACCCTACACACTCTCTGATATATTGCTTAATTAATAGAGATTCACTAATAAAGCTTATAATTGTATATGTTATCAAAAAGGCATAGATAAAGTCGTTCTTACGTTTTAGTCACAGAGATTAGATATTACTAAAGTTCATTTTATTCAGGAAAGTACATAAATAGTCGATTTACAAACATAATATTGGATTTATAGATAGAGCTAGTACATACAATATCTAAAGCCACTAGTACGCATAGCGTTTCGGGCATATTATTGAGAGGAAAGATATTTTCTGATCGGGGAGAAAACAAACCAGGAGTGGGGGGACCTTAATTTATTAACTAATGTTTACAGAGCAATTGCTGTACCACAATATCCAAGTAGGCGTGTAACATGGCTGAGTAGCATGCCAGTACTGCAAAGATGCACTAAAGGAAATAAGTCATAGGACAATAACCGTGTCTAGTGCCAGCTAGCCGAAGCAATGTTGCAGTACTCGCAATCAGCTTAAAGCTATAATTAAAACAATGCCAGAGATAATTGAGTGGCACAGCCAGTACAGTATGTATAAAATATATTCTGTATACACAGAGGGCATAGAATAGTTACTAGTTTCCAGGGGTAACGATATGCTAGTGCCTAGTACATGTAAAGTCTGCAACCCCAAACTTGCACACAAGTGAGCACTTGACATATGGTAAGTAGCGCAACTGCTGTACCACAATATAAGAGAAGGCATGTAACATGTCTGAGTAGAATGCCAGTACTGCAAAGATGCAACTAAGGGAATAAGTCATAGGACATTAACCGTGCCTAGTGGCAGCTAGCCGAAGCAATGTTGCAGTGCTCGCAATCAGCTTAATGCTATAATTAAAAACAATGCCAGAGATAATTGAGTGGCACAGCCAGTACAGTATGAAGAAATATATTCTGTATACACAGAGGGCATAGTATAGTTAATAATTTCCAGGGGTAATGATATGCTAGTGCCCAGTACATGTAAAGTCTGCAACCCCAAACTTGCACCACAAGTGAGCACTTGACATATGGTAAGTAGCTGCGGGCAGCCCTAGACTTGGGGATCCGGCGCAGCACCCCCAAATTAGAGAGTAGCATAGGAGAAACGTGAGGAGCTCGAAGAGCAAGATGTTCTGCAGTCAAGGGAGGAGGGCGGGTGTGTTCCGAACGTTAATGGAATCTGACCCATATATCAATCAGGTCAACCCATGTGTTGCGTTTCCAAAAGGGTCGCCCATGTTGGAATCGGTGAACGCCCTAGTAATATTGTTGAAAACATCTTGATAACTTATTAAACCAAAGGTCTTTTTATGTCAGAAGAACGGCAGAAACTGGATCTATATATGAAAACTCTTTCAGGACAAAATTTAAAGTAAAACTGAAGATATTTGCAGTTGTATAAAAGTTGCATTTTTCATCGGTCGTAGAGCTGGAAATCCGCAATATTCATCTCAGAACAATGCTTATTTCACGCAGAATCGTTAATAAATGTAAGAGGTTTATACGTCTCAAGAAAGATAGAAACATAATCTTTATTTTAAATGCCTTACCATGGGCATATTTGTATTTAAAGCGAAGATACGTGTATTTTTATAATCGGCGAGCTCCGATCCCGCACAGATCGAGCAACGGAGTAACTCTCTCTCAGAACAATGCTTATTTCACGTAAATTCCTTAATAAACACAAATGTTTTATATGTCTTATGAAAGATTGAAATATAAGCTTCATTTTAACTACTTTACCATAGAAATATATAAGTTCTAATGAAGATACATGTGTTTTAATAATCGCCGAGCTCCGACCCCGCACAAACTGATCGACAGAGCAACTCTCTCAGAACAATGCTTATTTCACGTAAATTCGTTAATAAACACAAATGTTTTATATGTCTTAAGAAAGATAGAAATATAAGCTTCATTTTAAATACTTTACCATAGACATATATAAAGCTCAAGTGAAGATACATACGTTTTTATAGTGGCATTCAGTAGCTTGTCGGTCATGGAGTGCAGAAGCCTACGCACTTGCCAATATAGTGTGTAATTAACAAAGATACGCTTATAAAGCCTAAAATATTATATGCCATTAGAAAGACAGAGATATGCTCGTTATTGTGAGCGCACCAAAGGAAATATATCTTGTTGGAGGACAAAGATATATCAATTCTAAAATAAGTTTCGACTCTCGCCCGGGCGAGAGATAGCGCGACTCTCGCCCCATCTATTGGAGATTCTGTTCACCTAATGACCCAAAGCTACTCAAAGCCTTATAGCATTACTTAAATAATGAAGAAATATGGTATAATTATTCCTAATAATGTTGGTGCTTAATGCAGAACACGAGAAAACATATATTTATTATGAAATAATATACTTTCATTATGAAATAAGCAAATATGTGGCCTCACAGGAAGTCAACGGTCCAGGTGTCAATGTTGTGGAGCGACTTATCCAAGATATATTGTTGTCTGGAAAGTGTTTGTTGGCATCTCAACCTTCTGTACACAGTGATCCAGTCGTCGCACTTCTTCCTTAATTGATCGCAAATTTAATATTAACAAGTATAATACGTATTTCTAATAATATCTAACATAACTAGTCAGAAAACATTTAAGACTTATTGAAAATACATGTCTGGAAGTTAAATCGACTTCTAGTGTTGGTCTATAGACACTAATCATTATTCGTTAGTATGCGTTTGCTACTTTAACCATTTACTGTACTGATGTAAAATCTCCCATGTCTCTTCTCACATGGAACACCGAACCCTACACACTCTCTGATATATTGTTTAATTAATAGAGATTCACTAATAAAGCTTATAATTGTATATGTTATCAAAAAGGCATAGATAAAGTCGTTCTTACGTTTTAGTCACAGAGATTAGATATTACTAAAGTTCATTTTATTCAGGAAAGTACATAAATAGTCGATTTACAAACATAATATTGGATTTATAGATTGAGCTAGTACATACAATATCTAAAGCCACTAGTACGCATAGCGTTTCGGGCATATTATTGAGAGGAAAGATATTTATATTTAAACAATTTTTTTTTGACCGACGCTCTCCCTATTGATGGAAACTACAACCTAATGAAGATCAATGTTAATTTTATGTAGATATTGTAATAAACGAAAGTTTTTTTTTATATCATCAGAAAAGCAGAAATACAGGCAAATTTTAAATCCCTTGTCATAATATAACTGAAGTGAAAGCAAAGATATATGCATTTTGATAGTTACTTGATGGCTAGCATTGAGTGTGTGAAGCTCTGCACTCCAGTTAATAAATTTGTAATTTGCATATATGTTAATTAACCTTAAACATCTATATGTTAGAAGAACGACAGATGTAGACGTTAATGTGACAAAATTTCATGGAATATATTTATATATTTCGTTAAATAAATAATACAACCCCATCGCCGGTGTCAGGACACAAGAAAACTATTGGCATCAGTGTGTGTAAGTACTTCATAATGATGTGCTGCCCAAAATCTTAGCGAAGTATCCAAAATTTGCTTACTGTAGGTAATCATGCACATGACTGTAAAGTTGCCGCCCAGTTGGGTGGGTGTGGTGCACATGACTATAAAGCTGCCGCCCAGTTGGGTGGGTGTGGAGCACATGACTGTAAAGCTGCCGCCCAGTTGGGTGGGTGTGGAGCACATGACTGTAAAGCTGCCGCCCAGTTGGGTGGGGTGGGGCACATGACTGTAAAGCTGCCGCCCAGTTGGGTGGGTGGGCAGCACATGACTGTTAAAGCTGTGCCCAGTTGGGGGGGTGGAGCAAGATAGTTAACTGTGTGACTCATCAAAATGTAAAGTGCCTGTATAGTGACTGTGTGAGCCTTGTTGATCACTTGTGGCACAAAGATTATTGATGTGTTTATTTGTGTGGGTGATTAAATATGNGTTAAGGGTCCTCTGATAGGTTAGGTGGGCAGGAAATTCTTTTAAAGTTTCAAAACGTTATGAAAAACGTTAATTTAAAGTGTCCTCTCAGAACTTCTGCGCGTACGCCGGACGACTCAAATAGAAAACGGAACAGAACGTCACTTTTGTGAGTCGATTTCATTTTAAATTACGTCGAAATTTGGCCATATCACGCAAACGAGCCAAAAGTGACGTTCTTTTTAAGAGGACGGGTTGCGGAAACAGTCACTGTACCAGCAGCGTCCGGCAGGGGTAAGGACCGCTCCTCGTAGCGCCGTAAAAACACCCAGTAGTCGACCTCTTCTTCAAACTTCACAATAGCTCGGTGCCAAGAGACCAATTCAACACCATAAATCACAGCTATGGAGACACGCAGCATGTCTCAGAACTACAACGAGCCCGCAAAACAGGGGAGAGAGATCCCCCCCCCACAATCACTCAAGCCACGTCATCAACGATGAATGTCCAACCACCACGCACGCCGGGCAACCACGGCGGAGGCGGAAACAAATGGGCAGAGTTCCTTTCACCCTGATGCCTCTGTTCACCTAGCACTAAATAGGTACCTGAGAGTTAGACAGCTTCTACGGGCTGCGTCCTGGGGATGTGTAACTAGAAATGTGCTGCCTCGACCAGGAGCGGCCTGGTCGAGGACCGGGCCGCTAGGACGTTAAGCCCCGAAATAATTTCAATATAACCTCAAGATACAAGTTGACCGCCAGGAAGTGCTTCAGTCCGGTTATCTTGTATATAATATTTCAAATGTGGCCATTTATGTTATTTAATGTTAACTGGTTATGACTCCTGGCAAGCCAACAGGAACAAACTCCTGGCAAGCCACCAGGAACAAACTCCTGGCAAGCCACCAGGAACAAACTCCTGGCAAGCCACCAGGAACAAACTCCTGGCAAGCCACCAGGAACAAACTCCTGGCAAGCCACCAGGAACAAACTCCTGGCAAGCCACCAGGAACAAACTCCTGGCAAGCCACCAGGAACAAACTCCTGGCAAGCCAACAGGAACAAACTCCTGGCAAGCCACCAGGAACAAACTCCTGGCAAGCCACCAGGAACAAACTCCTGGCAAGCCACCAGGAACAAACTCCTGGCAAGCCACCAGGAACAAACTCCTGGCAAGCCAACAGGAACAAACTCCTGGCAAGCCAAATATTTTCAGACTCAATTTCTTAACTACTAGCATTAAATAGATTACAATCAAATAATGACGTACCTGTTTCCAAAGCTAGACATACATATATATCACATATATATGTTTTCCGTCACATATATATGCATACATATGCGCTATTTCACCATCTATGTAATTAAAAGCAAAACATAAGAACATAAGAACAAAGGTAACTGCAGAAGGCCTATTGACCCATACGAGGCAGCTCCTATTTATAACCACCCAATCCCACTCGTATACATGTCCAACCCGCGCTTGAAACAATCGAGGGACCCCCACCTCCACCACGTTATGCGATAATTGGTTCCATAAGTAAACAACCCTGTTACCTAACCAGTATTTACCAAAGTCTATCATAAATCTAAACTTATCCAATTTATACCCATTGTTTCGTGTTCTCGATTGTTTCTCAATTATACCTCGATTGTTTCAAACGTGGGTTGGACATGTATATGAGTGGGATTGGGTGTTTATAAATAGGAGCTGCCTCGTATGGGCCTACAGGCCTTCTGCAGTTACCTTTGTTCTTATGTTCTGTCTTGTGTTGCTAACACAAGTGTGTGTTGGTTGGTGTGTTTAACTTCTAGGTGAAGAGGCATCATATAACAACAATAATAATATTAATAACAATATAAATAACTAATTGCCTTTTGCAGTTACCTTTGTTCTTATACCTGGTTGATACCTGGTTGATGGGGTTCTGGGAGTTCTTCTACTCCCCAAGCCCGGCCCGAGGCCAGGCTCGACTTGTGAGAGTTTGATCCACCAGGCTGTTGCTTGGAGCGGCCCGCAGAGCCACATACCCACCACAGCCCGGCTGATCCGGGACTTCTCTTAGGAAACAGTCCAGTTTTCTCTTGAAGATGTCCACGGTTGTTCCGGCAATATTTCTTATAGTCGCTGGGAGGACGTTGAACAACCGCGGACCTCTGATGTTTATACAGTGTTCTCTGATTGTGCCTATGGCACCTCTGCTCTTCACTGGTTCAATCTTGCATTTTCTTCCATATCGTTCACTCCAGTACGTTGTTATTTTACTGTGCAGATTTGGGACCTGGCCCTCCAGTATTTTCCACGTGTATATTATTTGGTATCTCTCTCGTCTCCTTTCTAGAGAGTACATTTGGAGAGCTTTGAGACGATCCCAATAATTTAGGTGTTTTATCTCGTCTATGCGTGCCGTATATGTTCTCTGTATTCCCTCTATTTCAGCAATCTCTCCTGCTCTGAAGGGGGAAGTGAGTACTGAGCAGTATTCGAGACGGGACAACACAAGTGACTTGAAGAGTACAACCATTGTGATGGGATCCCTGGATTTGAAAGTTCTCATAATCCATCCGATCATTTTTCTGGCTGATGCGATATTTGCTTGGTTATGCTCCCTAAACGTTAGATCGTCGGACATCATTATTCCCAAATCCTTGACATGCTGTTTTTCTACTATGGGAAGATTTGATTGTGTTTGTACCCTGTATATGTTTCAGATCCTCATTTTTGCCATACCTGGTATCTGAAATTTATCACTGTTAAACATCATATTATTTCTGCTGCCCAATCGAAAACTTTGTTGACATCTGTTTGTAGTTTTTTCAATGTCTGCAGCAGAGGTAATTTTCATGCTATTTTTGTGTCATCTGCGAGGATGACACGAAGCTGTGACGTGTATTTTGTCTATATCAGATATGAGAATAAGGAACAGTAGCGGTGCAAGGATTGTACCTGAGGTCCAGAGCTTTTAACATCGCTTGGACTCGATTTTATCTGATTGACTGTTCTCTTTGTGTTCTGTTCGAAGGAAATTGAGTATCCAGCGTCCTACTTTTCCAGTATTTCCCATTGACCTCACTTTTGAGCTATCACCCAATGGTCACATTGTCGAAAGCCTTTGCAAAGTCTGTGTATACAACATCTTGCATTTTGCTTTTATCTAGGCTTCTGTGATTTGTCATAGTGGTTTGAGTAACTGTGACAGACAGGATTTCCCGCTCTAAATCCATGTGATCCTGTGATTGTGAAGTCATTGTTTTCCATAAAGCTAGAAGAATTTGATTCCTAATCACTTTTTCAAAACTTTTTTGTGCGTGATGTTAGTCAACTCGTCTATAATTTTTTGCCAAGGCTTTACTCCCCCAACTTGTGCAACGCGAGCATATCTGCAGATTTAAGTGCTGCTGGTATCTCCCTGTATCTAGGCTCTTTCCCCATATTTACGCTGCGTGCTCTCGCTACTGCGTACTTTACATTCCTTTTGAATTGAATCCATGAGTCAGGCCCAGGGGCTAGTGCATGGGCCTATTGTCAATTTCCTCTTTCAAAGTCTCCCGAGTTCGTGGTAAAATCCGTTATATTATCTGCAGCTTGAATGTCTTTCATAAAGAAGCTCTCTGGGTCATCAACTTTCATGTTGTGAATTGGTGTGCTAAACATAGCTTCATACTGGTTTCTTAGAATTTCACTAATCTCTTTGCTGTTCTCTGTGTACGTACCTTCCTTTGTAAGTAACGGTCCCAATACTGGTCGAGGTTTTGGATTTCGATTTTGCGTATGTGAAAAACTATTTAGGATTTCCTTATCTCTTGTTAGCTCTCTGTCCAATCCAATGTCCTCATACTCATATGATCGCTTCAACGTTGTTCGATTTCTTCGTCTCCCGTGCTTAGGCTTATTTTCCTTGCGTGTGATAGTTTGTGTCTGCCGAAGCATTTCCGTAATTTTTTCTTCTCCTGTACCAGTGTCACCTGCGTTCTCTTTCTAGAGTGTCCCTCTTTTCGCTTCCCTCCCTCACCGGTCCGTGCTTCAAGCAGACCTTAGTAGCTTCAGCTGTCAGTTGAGCTATTCCCTGTGTGGGAGTTTTTTGTCGCTTAAGACCGTCTCCCATTGATGGTTGCAAAGTGTCCACATTTATTTTTTCCCAGTCTATCCTTTTATTGTTGAAATTGAATTGATTGAATATCCTTCTCGCTTGTTGGGTCCCTTAGACCTACTACCGTTATATATGTTAGTTCGCACTTCAATAAGCTTCTGGTCTGAGTACTGAAGATCTGAGATTGTAATGTTTCTGATTATTTCATCATTGTTTGTGAATACAAGGTCTAGTGTGTTTTCGTTCCTAGTTGTTCTGTAATCTGTTGATTGAGCGGAATTGTCACAGAATCTCCAAAAGTTCTCTGACCCTGGGCTGTTATTTCCCGGGTCATTCCCTGACTATGATAGTTTTGTTTGCCATTCTCCATCTTAGACTCGGTAAATTGAAATCTCAAGGAAGATAAGATCTGGAGCTGGGTTTGCTAGGTCCAAGTATGTTTTCTACTTTGTGCATCTGCTCTGTCAATTCCTCAACCATTGTATCTGGCGGCTTGTATATTAAATTAATAATTAGGTTTAGTTTCTACCTTAATTCCAAGTACCTCTACCACCCTATTAGTTGTTTAGTAGTTCTGTGCATACCAGTTCCTCATTAATATACAGACCTACTCCCCCATTTGCCTTAGTTTTTCTATCACATCTGTATAAATTATAAATTGGAATCCAGATTTCACCAACCATGTATCTCTTGTATGAGTTTCGTTAATGCCCCAAATATGGAGTTTGACTCTAATAGGAGCCCATTTATGAACTTGACTTTATTCTTGAACTTGGCTTTAGACCTTGAATGGTTGCAAAAATGAATGATTGTCCATATTGTGTGTCACTTCGGGAAGATTTTGGTGGGTCTCTCCCTCCTCTTCTACCCTGACCCAGGGTGTGTGGTTGTGGCAATGGTTTGTCCCGTTTTGGAAGTGATATTGGGAGTGTGGTAGTCCTCTGTGTAGTTGGGGGTGTAGTATGTGTGGGCTTGATGACGAAATATAGTCCAGTCTCGGGCTTTCCCCCCTCTCCATCCGTACTCTGCAACTTGCTTTCTGCTCGTTCTGTTTCTCCCTCTTGTTCCTGGCCCTGCTCTAAAAAATGTCAGGCTATAGAATGGACTTCCTCTCTATATAGCGCTGTGGTACCTCGGACCTTGGGAAATCGGGGCAGTGAAGATCGTAGCATTTCCTCTCATTACTGAGAGTTTGCATAGCTTAGGATGAAAATATCTAACATCAGTATCAAAACGACAGTCTGCCTTTTCCCCTAACAGTTCCGCATTTCCGTGGTGTGCCTGAATGAGCATTCTGTGCTCTGGGCCATATCTGCACTCCTTTGCATATACCTGCAATCTTCTAGTGATTGCATTATCTTGTTGTATCCGTGTACGACTTGGCTACCCTCTGTGAATTTTTTGTTGAAATCTTTCTCGCTGTCTGCATTATTCTGGTATCCTATCTTTGCCATGTGCTTATCTTTCTCATCTCATTTTTATCTCCTTATTCATAACACCAGTTTGCTCTACAATATTGCCTTCATTTTGTGTACCTCGACGCTATGTTTATGTTCTTTATGTTGTTGTTTTTATGTTTATGTTTTGTTTTTTTGTGTTTTGTTTATGTTATGTTTATTATGTTATGTTTATGTTTATGTTCTTATATTTATGTTATATAAGTGTAGATACACGTGTTACATAAACATTTACCATTACTGACTCTTAGGATTATTTCTTGTTTTAGGCTACTTATGTGTGTTGTCAATGCTTGTGGCCACATAGTGTCCAGGCTGCACTTGTCATCTGCGCTACCATTTACATTGCCAGAAGCTGTCAACTGAACACACGATTGAGCTTAACAGACAAAAAAACAAATTAAGATGTATAGGTGTTGCCACTCACATGGCAAATTTTGTTTGAGCAGGCTCAAGCCCCCGGCCTGGCGAAATCGGCCTATTTAGGCATAGAGAACTGAAAATACCAGTCGGTCGTGAGAAAATACTTATGAGGACTGCGGGTTCTTTTGAGTTTATAAAGGTTCCTGCAAATGTTGAATATTCGGAGGACATTACAGTTGCAGAATATATAGACTCTTGTGGAGTACAGGGAGCAACACACGTATGCCAGTTAGTGTTAAAGGAGATGGGAATTGTTTATTTAATGCCATCTCAGTTGCTGTATGTGGGGATAAGACTAGATCAGCAGAAATTAAAGCAAAGACAACTATTGAGCTTGTAGACCATGGGACTGGTATATAACACCAATGCGGAAACAAGATTACACCTAGCGTCTCCCGATTTCGAAGAAGCTTGTCTCAATTGTGCCTTGCCTTGAAACTATTCATCAGCTTGGACAATGCAAGCAGCGAGTTCTGTTGTAAGTAGAGAAATAATATCTGTGTACCCGGCTGTCAACGGCATCTGGTCAAATGTATGTCTATTCTCAATAGAGGATTTTTGCCTCGGTGTGAAGTGAGCAGGCCCCATTTACATTATGTGTGAGCGGCAATCTTAAGGTAGGAGAACAAATATGGACACCAAACCATTTCGTTCCATTAATGTCATTGCCTCCACTAGGTCACATATCCCTAGATAGTAACCCCGTTATTAAACACTATTGCATCTACACCTCAAAGTTTGGGTCGATCAACATCAATGCACAAATTGTGTACACATCAACTCAAATTGGAAATTACTGTATGCCCTGTGTGTCCAAATATATTATGACACTGAAGAGACAGGACTGTTTTGAAGAAGCAAAAATTTTTGTATGATAACGAGAGTGAAAATTCTGGTAGCTGCCCAATGGAAGATTTTTACTTGCAGAAGAACTCTTATTGGCATTTGCAAGAGAAACGCAATGTGTTTAAGAGATCCCCTCGTGGAGCTAAAGAAGATACCTTTTATGTGGTTGACAATTCACATAATCTTAAGATGGGTGACAAAACACGAAGTAACTTTCCTGACGACTGTGGAGGGTGGAACAGTGCTAAAACTGCCACCGTGAACAGTTACTATGTATGGAACACTAACAAAAGGTTGCGGATGATATATATGAGAAATAATTTATTTTATAATCGCGTTATGTTTAAAGGAAAGTGCAGTGGGTTACCTAGATCCATGCCCTCCAGACTACTATCATCAACATACACAAGTATTACACAGTCCTCAAAGGTCAGGAAAGCATTAAAAAAGAGTAAGCGGTTATAAGCAATGGAGTCTGTAGCTACGTAGAATACTTCGACAAGTTACAGGACCTACCATGCATGGTAATTCCAAAAAAACAATTCCACTATATTCGGACTAGGCCTGAAGTTTTAGAAAAGATAGGGGAGATGGTTAAGAGCCATCCTCCGCGAGACGTTTATCAAAATATGCTCATGGAAGATTCAGATTTAGCCCCCGAGACTTCAAGCACATAATGAATAAAAAATACAATGAGAAGGAAAAAGGATGTACGCCTATCCATAGGCACAATGTTGCTGATGATTTTTTAAATGTAATTTACCTGTTAGGACGTCATGATATATGTAAGGAGATAATTCACAACGAAGAACAAGTCCCCTGTGTGATTATTATATCCAGGAGCAATTGGAAGATTTTCAAGCTACATCTGTTTGGCTGCCGGAGAAAGAGAGCCCTATGTCATCGGTGTTGACAAGACCTTCATCTTGGCCCTTGTTATCTAACGACAATTTGGGTTACAAGAACACAAATGTAATACAAAAGGAAACATCAAACAACCCTATATTTCTCGGACCCATGTATTTACACTGGGATGGTGAATATCAAACTTACTCAACATTTTTCTACAACCTAAAAACCAAACTAGGAGACTATATTGATAACGCGAACGTAATGATTGGAAGTGATCAAGAACAGCTTTAAGAAAGGCACTTATGTGTTATTTTTCCGCTATGCAACACTCTTATTGTGTAGTAACCACCTAAAGGAAAATGTTAGACGCTATTTATTGGTTGTTACGACCACCAAAAGGATTATTATCCTAAAGAAATTTTTTGGTACAAAATGCTAGTTTAGAGTGACTGTGAGGGAAAGTTTGAAACAGGTATCAACAATCTCATTGGGTACTTTTCCAAATAACCAAAGTTCAAAGAATATTTTGACTGCCGTTTAAAATCTTCTCTGTGGAATTATGTTGTGTGTATCTCACACAAAGGCCAAAATGCATAAGTTGTGGACTAACAACAATTGAGAGTCACTGAAACACATCCTTAAACTAACTATTCACTGGAAACCTCAAAAATTGCCAGATTGAACTGAAAGAATCTGCAATGTTTTAACACTCCAAATGC
>WNGS01008009.1:0-15000 GCA_020271785.1 Procambarus virginalis
CCTTATTAAGAACTTAGTTCATGGAGCCTTGTGTTTTAATTCTTACTATTATAACTTCCAAGATTCTCCTTTCGCAATCAGACTTCGCATCGCAACACCATCTAGCTCGGAGCCTGTAACTCTATATCACTCATTAACTGCTTAGAACTCATTTTACATTTATCAGCATTAAACTGTCATCTGCCCCCGTTACTTTGACCTTTCACAACCCTATCCTAGATCAATCGTGAGTGATAGGGATCCTCCTCCGAGTAATTTCCCATACGGATGTTCGATCGTCGGCAAATTTGCAATGTTGCTACTCAACCTGAATCTAAATCATTTAGATATATTTTAAACAAAAGAGGCCTCAAGACAGAGCCTTGAGGCACTCCACTTACAACATTTTCCCACTCTGACTTGACTCCATTTATACTAACTCTCTGTTTCCTTGGTATAGCCACCCCCAATCCAGCTTAATATAGCACCCCCAATACCATGAGCCTCTATCTTTTTAATCAGTCTTTCATGTGGCACTGTATCGAAAGCTTTGCTAAAGTCAAGGTACACAACATCACAATCCTTACCACTATCAACTGCCTCAACTATGCTAGAATAAAAACATAACAAATTTGTTAAACATGACGGCCATTTATAAAACCATGTTGCGACTCAATTATTAATTTATGTTTTTCAAGATGAAGACGAATTTTATTTGCTATTATAGATTCGAGTAACTTTCCCACAATAGACGTTAGGCTAATTGGTCGATAGTTAGACGCAAGTGATCTATCTCCTTTCTTAAAACTGGTATCACATTAGCAACTTTCCAAAACTCTGGCACTCTGCCTGACTCTATTGATTTATTAAATATGATTGACAGTGGGTCACAAAGCTCCTCTTTGCATTCTTTCAGCACTCTGGCAAACACTTCATCCGGCCCTGGGGATTTGTTTGGTTTGAGTTTTACTATTTGTTTAAGAACATCCTCCCTGGTAACTGCTAAACTCGTCAACCTGTCCTCGTCCCCACCCACATAGACTTGTTCGGCTGAAGGCATATTGTTAAGTTCCTCTTTAGTAAATACAGATACAAAATATTTATTAAAATACTACTCATCTCTTCATCACTATCTGTTATTTGACCTGTCTCAGTTTTTAATGGACCTATCCTTTCCCTAGTCTTAGTTCGATATAACTGAAAAAACCCTTTAGGATTTGTCTTTGCTTGCCCTGCTATACGAACTTTCATAGTTTCTTTTTGCTTTCCTTCTCTTTTTAACATTTTTAACCAGTTGTACGAATTCCTGTTCTAAAGTGACCTCCCCATTTTAATCCTCTTGTACCAAGCTCTCTTTTTACCTATAAGATTCTTCAAATTCTTTGTTATCCACTTTGGGTCATTAGTATTCGATCTATTCAATTGTGTGGTATACTACGTTCCTGTGCTTTGTTTAGAATATTCTTAAATAAGTTATATATTGAATCCACATCGAAATCCCCATTTACATCACCTATCGCTGGGTTCATGTCTCGCTCCAAGACCGGCCCACACCCCATACCCAGACTTTCCAATCAATTTGACCCAAAAAATTTCTTAGGCTATTAAAATCAGCTTTTCGAAAATCTGGCACTTAACAGAATTTTCTCTCTACAGGTCTATTCCATTCTATGCCAAATCTGATTTCTTTGTGATCACTGTTCCCTAGCTCACTCCCTATTTCGATGTCATTAATTTGTGTTCCCTGTTAGTTAACACTAAATCTAAAATATTATTTTCCCGTGTTGGTTCCTTAATGTGTTGCGTAAGAAAGCAATCGTCAATTAATTCTAGAAAATCTTCTGCTTCACTATTCCCTGTTTTGTTCAACCAGTTTATTCCACTCAAATTAAAGTCACCCATGACATAAATACTGTTAGATCTAGATGCCCTAGATATTTCATCCCATAGATGCTTTGCTTCCATCTGTCTAAATTTGGTGGCCTATATATAACTCCAATATAATATTATTTGCTTTTTCGTTTAATTCTATCCAAATAGTTTCTGTGTGTGGCTCAGTTTTGATTCCCTCTTTGAGACTACATTTCAAATTGTCCCTAACGTATATGGCTACTCCACCACCTCGTCTAATATATCTATCTGTGTGAAATAGTTTAAATCCATTTATTTGATATTCGGCTAATAGTTCTCTATTATCAACATTCATCCACGTTTCGGTAAGTGCAATAATATCTATTTTTTTCTGTGCAGACAAGAGCATTTAATTCGTTAATTTTATTTCTTAGACTTCTACTGTTTGTGTAATATACCCTAAGTGAATTGTTTTGAGGCCCTTCTCTTTCCCTGATCATTTTGCCAATTCCTTTCTCCCGCAAACACACTTTTTTTATACATCCTTCCTCCAAATCAATTCCCATACCTCTATCTACTAACAGTTTAAACCCAAACAAACACCTCTAACCACTTCTTCCAACCACTTCTTCACGAGTTTGCAACAGCAACAACCCCAGCTCTCGATAGATGCACCCCATCCCGAGCATACATTTCATTTCTTCCATAGAAGTGTTCCCAGTTGTCTATATAAGATATTGCATTAGATTTGCAATATCTTTCCAGCCTGCAATTGACACAAGTGCCCTCGACATCCATTCATTTCCCACTCCCTTTCTTGGAAGAATGCCACATATGATCGGGATTCCTCCCTTGCTCCTAACTAATTCTATTGCTGTCTTGAATTTCAGTATTAGTTCCTCACTTCTAACTCTCCCAACATCATTACCCCCTACACTAATACAAATAATGGTTTGCTCCCATTTCCCGTCATAATATCTTTCATGTTTCCAACAATATCACCAATACCAGCTCCAGGATAGCAAACCCTTAATCTGTTCCCTTTATCTCTGGCACAAAACGTTCTGTCCAAATACCTCACCTGGGAATCTCCCACAACCAAAATTTGCTTCGATCCTCCCTTTTCTCTTGGGGCACTTTGAGGGACCCGCGCTTCAATGTTCCTCGCCGCTATGCCCTTACCTCCACGCTGAACCATAGGTTCACCACAGCACTCGTCCTCCAACACATCAAATGAGTTTGCAATCTTTATGGTATTAGGTGTCTTTTTTGCCAAGGTCTTCTTAAGACCCCTGTCTTTTACAATATGCCAAGACGGGGTCTCCCTAATGCCGGTCTCCTCCTTTGCTTCATCCTGTCGTTGCTTAAGCTGCCTTACCTCCTCCCGCAACGAATCCAGCTCTGTCCTCAGAGCTCCAACCAGACTCACCAACTCCCTCACCAAACCCTCCATTATTGCTGAATAATATTGCTTCACTCGGAGCTCCAGCTAACACAACCTCTCTCTGTGACAGCACCTGACTGACTGCGAGTAACAGAGAGAAGATCTTACCTTGACACCATTATTCTTTCAGGCTGAGACCCAATCCGACAGTGTTCCTGGGTTCTTCTTGGAGAACGAATTACTCTATCGCAGGTATAGACCCAGTAAACTGAAGGACGAGGACGATTGGGGAAACATTGAACAACTAGTGATTCCTACCAGCCTGCGGCCCACGATTCTACACCTGGCCCACGGAGCTCTATCACACTACGGGTTTAACAAGACATACCATGGGATTCGCCAAGACTACTACTGGCCAGGTATGGTTAATGATGTAAAGAAATTTGTTCAAATGTGCCACGTGTGTCAGAAAGCCGGGAAACCAAACGTTTCAGTTCCCGGAGCACCACTGATACCCATCCAGGTGCCTGAAGAACCATTCCACAGGCTTATTATTGACTGTGTTGGTCCTTTTCCTCGGACCACTGCCGGCAACGCCTATATCTTAACTATCCTGTGTCCTACCACCAGATTCCTGATAGCAGTTCCAGTGAAAAATATTACAGCTGCTACCGTGGTGAAGAATCTACTGAAAATCTTCACCCAGTATGAATTTCCGAGGGAGATTCAGAGCGACTGTGGTACCAACTTCACCAGTGATCTCTTCAAACGGACTCTGGAGGAGTTCAACATCAAACACGTACTGTCCAGCCCCTATCATCCTGCTTCACAGGGTTCTCTTGAACGTAGTCATCAGACTATCAAGGCACTCTTGAAAAAGTTTTGTAATGAGACCTCAAAGGATTGGGATAGGCAACTTGATCTCATCATGTGTATTTTCAGAAGTCTTCCCAACGAGTCACTAGGAGTATCTCCTTATGAGATGCTCTACGGTCGTAAGTGCCGTACACCTCTCAAGGCTTTCAAGGATTCTCTACGTGATGCCACCTTCAGTGAGCATCAGAATGTGCCCCAATATCTTCAAAACCTTCGACACATTCTAGAGAGGGTCCATTCCTTTGCCAGCAACAACCTACAGAAAGCCCAAGAGAGGATGAAGACTCGTTACGACCAGCACTGCCAAGTAAGGAAGTTTAAACCGGGAGACTTAGTTCTTGCCTATTTCCCTATCCCAGGTTCTCCTTTACAGAACAGGTTCTCAGGACCCTACCGTGTTAAAGAGTGCCGGAACAACTTCAACTACGTTCTCGAGACCCCCGATAGGCGGCGGAAGACCCAGCTGCGCCACATCAATCTGCTCAAGTTTTACAATGGTGTTCCTCCCACTGTGTTAACCAACTTCACCTCATTTGCAGGTCCATACAGCCATAGTGAGATCTTCCCTGCTTCTCCTTCCGAAAGCACTGACACTGAGACAGCGCTTTCTAATTCGGAAATCCTTACTGACATTTATAATCACTTTCAGGACAGTAATTGTGCTCCTTTATCATATTCTAATACTTCTCTCGCCTCGCCAGATATCAACAAGTCTCCCATCCTCCATAGCGACGCCAGTGGTACCGGCAACGTGGGTGACCTGGTACAACAAGGCGAAGAGACTCTACATACCAACTACCAGAAACGACACCACGAGCAACAAGGAGCTACTCATCGTCCTGAACAGGCAACACGTTGCTCCATACCTGCAAAGTACTCAGTCCACCACCATCTACATGGACCACAACCATCTTCACTTCCTACAGCCAGCCCAACTCGACCATCGACTACTTCTACAATGGGCTTGCCAGCTGCATCATTTCAGCCTGGAGATTGCTACACCCAGGAGTCTGACTACATCATATCAGACGCCCTCTCCAGCATCACTGAGGTAGAGCCAACGCCACCTGTCACTCTACCTCCCGAGAACGTGACTCCACTAAAACCGCAGGCTTCGGGGGAGAGTTGTGACGAAAATCTCTTCCCAGAGATTGAGCCTGCTCTTTCTTACTCTCATCACGTTCTACATAATACTCAAGATACGTTTTACAGTGGCTTAAACGTATATATCAAGACAGCCACACGCACCTGCACTCCCCCTCCCCCCATTCCTGCACACCTGGTCGACGCGCCGAACCCTTCAACTGCCAAACTACCTGTGACCGGCCTCCCTGCATTCTCATTGGCCGTTCAAGAACACGCCACTTCAGTTCTACGCCAATCACATTCCTCGCCAAGGCAACATCAGGATCACTGGCAGCTCTACTAGTTAGAATATCTCGTGCTCTCATGCTATGAACACCTATTTGACTCACCTCGTGTGATCAAGTAGAGGCTTATAGCTAGCACATATATTCCCGGCACCATTATTATATATTGTTTATTATATATTTCCCTTGTGTTCCATATTGCCCTCCGGTTAACGTAATTTACTTTTATGTTAGTTCTTGTTCATTTGTTATACAGTCGCGTTATTCAGCCAAGAAATTGTCTTTATTTTACTTTGCTTTTTTTGATTTATTAAATGTCATTTTTATCTTTTGTGTTTTTGTGTATCTTACCTTACCTTACCACAGATTATCAGACAAGCAGTCATTCTTTTTTTTCTCTTTTTTTTTATAACTTACATATATGTGACCCAGCATTGACATCTGCCATTTGGAAGACTGCCGACCACCATTTCCAACACGTTACCGTCACACATTTAATATTAATAAATGGTGTCGGGTTTTCCGACAAGATGGCTGGGTAGATTGCATTTTCACAGTCCGTCAAAAGGCATTTGATACTGCTCTTCGTGAAAGGACCACGTACAAGATGGAGAAGCAAGCTGGGATAATTTGGAAGATAGCAAACTGGGTGAGGGAGCACCTGAAGGACAGATGATAAAATGTCCCAGGAAGAAGTGAGGTTTACAGCTGGAGGAATATAACAAGTGAGGTCCCACAAGAATCAGTGCTGGGACCACTGTTGTTCCTAATTTAAGTTAATGATCTACCCGAGGGAGTGAGCTCATACAGGTCAATATTTGTAGACGATATCAAAATAATGAGGAATGTAAAAACAGAGGAGGATTACAGAATGTTACATAATGACCTCAACAAACTCCAAGAATGGACAAGCAAATGGTTGCTGGAGTTCAATCCTAATAAGTGCAAGGTAATAAGATGGGGAAGGGAGAAAGAAGACCAGAATGTCTAAACCAATAATGGAAGGCAACCACAGGAATCTGAGAGTGAGAAAGAGATTTGGGAGTGGATATAATTCCATCCCTAACACCAGAGGTGCACACAGGCAGGGGGTGACATCGGCAGCGTATGGGACGCTGGCAAACATTAGAACGTCGGTTAGAAACCTAAATCGGGACGCGTTCAAAGCAATCAACACAACTATCGTTTGACCAGTACTGGAATATACCCCACCTGCTTTTATCCATACCTTGTGAACCATAAAACTAAAGTTGAAAAAGTGCAGATCTTTGCAACTAGATTAGTACCAGAGCTTAGAGGGTTAAGTTATGATAGGCTGAATGAACTGGATCTCACAACCTTAAAAAACGTCAGTACCAGCAATCAACAGCCAATTAATGCACAACTATATTCTACCCATTTCAAGGCACCGAATGGGCCAGTAGGAGGGAGGGAGTTTAAAGGACAGAAGAAATAGAGGAGATATGATAACAACGTAGAAGATACTGAGGGGAAATAAACAAGGTGGACAAGGATAGCCTCTTGAAGTTGAGAGACAGTAGGACAAGAGGACACAATTGGAAACTGGAATCGCGAATGGGTCGAAGAAATGAAAGGAAATATTGGTATCCTGTACAGGTGATTAACAACTGGATTGCACCAAGAGAAAAAGTTGTGGAAGCCACCTCCATTCATAACTTTAAGGATAGGTTCAACAAAGATAATGAGTGTTATAATAATGAATCTTTAACGCAATGGAGTACAAATAGGCCAGTATAGGCGATAGACAGTAGGTGATTAAGAGCTAGACCTCACTTTCCCTTAGTCTCTGATAGGTAAGTACTCTCTGTGTTTCCCACATAAACACCCACCCAGGTTCCAGTCACATACATTTATTTATTTTATTTATTTATATATATATTCAAGAAGGTACATTGGGTGTGTGAGAGAACATAGCATGATGTGCTTACATTCTTTTAAAGCCACAAGTAAGCATAGCGTTTCGGGCAGGTCCTTGATCTAACAGATAACATTAAGTATATAACTAAACAACCTCCAGATCTCCTCACATACACTCACTCATGTCCCCTCACACACCCCCATCCTCACGCACCTTCCTCATCTCGTTACACCACTGTAACCATTTCACAACACGCTGTCTTCAACACTGTAAACTTCTTCCCATTAACCGTATCTACAATTACACCCTCATCTCCACCAACACGCATTCTCCACACATCCCTTTGTCAGTGTAATAATTTTCACTGCACATAATCTACATCACTGTAACCGAAAAGCTGTTAACAAAGCTCGAATCTGCCTTTTAACATTTCCGTTGCGAGTCAATTGTGCGGTCTCTGCAACACGCTCACTCTCATTTATGTCGTATTTTGACTATTACCCCTCCTGCGGGCCCTGTTCCCTTTCCACCACCTTCCCCTTTCTGTACGATTGTCTAGCTTGCAGTGTTATCTCTCGGGTCGTGTTACCAATATTTCTCATGTCGTTCCATCCTTGTCCCCATGGAGTGTCCCCCTTCCTAGGTTTTGTAAAACCTTGACCCACATGACAAAAGCTTTTTCCCCACCTACATATCTGAAAAGCCGTTTTCCATGCACACTTTTCTTCACACTCCCACTCCATATCGTCTTCGAAGATGGGTCTAAGTCTGCCGACGGTGTAGGTACTCCGTTGTATTTCCTGACCACACCTATATGTGTCGCTTGCCCCCGGAGTAGCATCTTCAGCGGACTAGCGGAGTAGTGGACTAGCATCTTCACGACAGAACTTTATGCAATTTTGTTTGTTGCTCTTCGTCAACCGCTTTCTCTTGTCAATATTCCTTGTTGTTGTTGTAGTTGACTATCGCAGTGTCCTCATGGCTCTGGAATCCTTTAATCCTGTCCATCCTGTGGTCATCGAAATTCCACATTGGCTGTTTCTTATCTCCAACAGATTTAAGACAGTTGAGTTTTGCTGGGTTCCCAGCCTTATTGGTGTTTCCTTAAATGAGTGTGAGAACGCTGACACGAGGGACGCTGTCTGCACTTGTCCCATTTTCTGCAAAAGTGATCCTTTATTTAATCTTCTACCCAGTTATTCATTCCTCAATCCATGCCTGTTGGCAGGATCGTTGGTCTTCTGTTACTGTTAACAAACTACGTGCTCTTATGGGTAGCGTACTGTCCCCCATGGCGTTCTTCCTACCACTGTAACTGGCGGTGGGAAATGGCTCTGGTGAGGTTATGTATTTGGCCACTCCCGTTTAACTCACAGGCACTTAATGGAGCTCTGCCCTACTCCATACTGTCCAAACTGCATTGTCCCTTTTACAGTTGTCTTGAAGAAGTTATTCGAAGCTTGCACTAAAGAGGCACCCTTCTTGAGTCCCGATGGGCACATGTATAAACAAGTTGATTGAGGTCGCCATGGGTTCTCCACTAGGTGTCCTGTTCGCGAATTTTTACATGGGTACCATAGAACAGAGGGCCTTAGTTGACATGAACTTAAAGCCTGCCATATACTGCAGGTTTGTTGACGACATATTTATGCAGGTACCTGATGTCAGACGTTTGCAGCAGTTGAAGGAGGCATTCCAGCAAAATTCGGTGTTAAATTTCACTTATGAGATGAAGAGTGATGTGAAACTGCCCTTTCTAGATGAAACAGTCGCGGAAAGGAATGGAGGCTTTCATACAGCAGTCTACACTAAGGAAACGAACATAGGAATGTGCCTTAATGCTAAAAGTGACTGCCCAGACATGTACAAGCCAAGTGTTGTCAACGCTTACGTTGACCGAGCTCTCACTCACAACTCTGGTTGGAAGCAGGTCGACGAGGAACCCTGTAGAGTAAGGCAGATCCTAGTCAATAATGGATTCTCTAACGGTTATGTTGAAGACGTCATTTAAAGAAAGGTAACACGCAATGCGACCTATGAAGAAGCAACCAACACAACACCTGTACCTCCCATTAGATTGTTTTACACGAACTTAGATTGTTTTACAGGAACTTCATTCCATGGCTTATAAAACGGAGGAAAGATTTCCTGAATATGAAAAGTTATTGATAAGAATATTATCCCCACAGACACCAATCAGAAGATACAATTAACAATTTACTACAAAAACAGGGGAAGACCACCAACTTGCTTATGAAGCAAGTGTCATCCAGAGTCATTCAAAACCCGGTGCCATCTGGGTTTTGGTCTCCAAGGATACGAAGTTCTCTCTCTCTGCTGGGCACTGAGCTGAGACTCCTCTTGATGATGCCATTGACCTCGTTGTGTCTTGCATGCCAGCCCTTGGAGCTTCCATAGTGCAACCCATGCAGTCCAAATTGGTCTGCTTCCACCCTGTTGCAAATATACTTGTATTCAGTGCGAATTAGGGCACCAAAGCGAAGGGACACTGCTATATGAAGAGATTCTGGATCTAGACGCGTGTCCATTGCCAACATGGGCACTGCCAGAAGGAAGTCTCCTGCATGAGAGGCACGCACTGCTCTGAGGCAGGCTTTCTCCTTGTCTGATGTTGCAGTGCTGAGCTTTGTATCAGCTATTTTTTTCCGCTAGTGGGTGGTCCCAGCTGGACTGTTTATTTTTTTTGTAGGGAAGCAGTGGGAAGCAAGAGCTTCCCACTGATTTGAACCTTCAATAAAAGCAGGATCGTGTTTTCATGTTGAATCACTCAAGGGTTCTGGTAGGATATCTCTTACAAGGTCATACGATGCATAGGAGAGGAAAGGAAGGCAGGTAAAGTAATCTGGGAGGCTGTGCGGACACCAAGGCCGCCGAGTCTTACAGGGAGGGTTGCTTGCTCCCATTGAGAGTCATCCAACAAAAGGTTCTCGACTTTCACCAGCATGGACCTCTGAAAGGTGTCATACACATTTAATTTAGGGGCAATCCACTGTATACGGAAGAGGAACAAGGACTCCAGTCTGTCTCATCAACACTGGTAGATGTCCCATCTACCCAGAATTCACCACAGGATGGACAGATCCCAGTGGACCCCAGGTTACTTGTCAACGACCCATTGAAGAAAGAAGAAAGAAGGGAGAAGGAAGAAGAGAGAAGAAAGAAATGGAAGAGAAGATAAGACCATGCTAAGACATGATGCCTAGTGTCCCTTGCGGGTGTCAGCAACATTGCATGGATCATATTGCAAGACAGGATCGTTTGCCTTGACTGGCCGCCGATCCGGCAAGCATGTCGCTCTGTTGAGTGATTCCTCCTGTGTCGTGCAGACTTAATGTTGCTGGCTGAAGTGGCCCTATGAAGGAGGCATGCTGGAGCAACAGGGGGGCCAAAAGTAGAATGGGTTCTACGGCGCCAACTATATGGAGGTTTCGAAACTTGTAGTCCCTATAGCTGTGAAGAACCCCAATATTTGCCCCTCATGGTGACTGACATAGGTCCAATCACAGATCAGCGGGGCCAACTGACATCCACGGTACTTTTCTTAGTGCAAAATGTACAGCTTTCATGGTTGGCTGCGGCGTTGTTGGACGTCAACAAAGGAGCAGTGACTGATGCGGTTGTGTGGAAGAAATTCGTCGCAAGAATATCTGCAAGACCAAGCAGTGATGTCTTTCAGCCAGAGATTCCAGACTTCTTGTCTACATATTTTATTTTAGAGTAGGATGATGTATAATTGTTTAGCTAGGATGTATTTTTTTATGTATATAAAGTTTTCACACCCAGCTTACTTGTATTAGCAGTGTTGCAAAAACTTTTTTAGGGGAGATGGGAGATGTAACACCATAAAGGTGTTTTATATTTGATTTTTACATACAACATGAGTAAGTCAGACAGGAGATAGAAAGGCGCCAGGCTGTCTGGCTTTAGCAGTTAAAAAATCACACCTATAGGAGTTAATGACCACAAGTTGACCAGGGATCAGGTCGTGTCAAAATGACCTTGCTCTCCACTAAGCCGATAATTACAGTCAGTTGGGTGTGTCTTTCCATCAAACAAGCCACTGTTTAAGGTGTGGTAGGTAGAGAGCCTGAGGCTATCTACTTAGTAGTTGGGGCTTAGTTCCCGGGTTCCCCCATAAATACCCATGGAACTGTATATTCAGGAGGACAAATCAGACAGAAACATAGAAGACCGAAGATCGAGCAGGAGCGAGCTCGCAGCCAGTCCAGGCTATCAGGCTGGGTGGGGGACTCTGTCTGTCAATCAAACCCCTTCCCCCCTCTATCCAACTTCGATTCAGAGACTTTGGTGAGTTGAACTTAAGGTGACAAATTGGGCGTGTTTCCATCTAATGTGTTGTGTGATTTCAGGGGCAGTCAGCCGTAGTGTCTTCAATGTCTGTGTGGTGACTCCCAGTGTATATTTATCTTGACATAGTAAACATTAATTTAATTGCTTGAATTATGATACTTATCATGTTAAATATATTACTTATTATTGTATTCATATAAATTGTCTTTAATTTTGTTCCCTAGATATTTGTCAGTTGGGCTAGAGTAGAGAGCTCTCTGAGAATTACTTATGTTAGTTTAGGTTAGGCTAGACAGGTTTGTCATATTTCTGTTAGATTTAACTCAAATTAAAAAAACATGATATCATATATAATATAATGAAAACTTTATCACTTCATAAGAACAAAAATTAGAAAAATAGAAAACTTCAGGAAAACTCGGCTTATGAGACAAATAAACCTTTGCTTAGTAGGCCAAATAATTCATTCAGGAAATTCGGTATGACAGACACACAGTTGATTGACAGTTGAGAGGCAGGACCAAAGAGCTAGAGCTCAACCCCCACAAGCACAAATAGGTGAATACACACACACACACACACACACACACGAGTCAAGTGTGTGTGTGTGTGTTTCATCCACTAACATAGATGGAATTACAAACAAAGCAAATGAGAATTGAGAATGGGTACTAGAGGAAAACCCAGACATAATAGCACTCACGGAAACAAAGCTAACGAAAACCATAGCAAACGCAGTGTTCCCACAGGAATATTAAGTTATGAGGAAAGAGAGAGAAGGAAGAGGCGGTGGTGGTGTAGCACTGCTGGTAAGAAAGGGCTGGGACTTTGAGGAGATGGTTATTCAGGACTGTGAGGGTTTCAGTGACTACAAAGCAGGTACCATAACAACTGGAGGACAAAAAATTATAGTCGCAGTCATATATAATGCACCACCAAATGACAGAAGACCCAGACAGGAATATGATTGAAAGAACATGGCCACCATAAACATAATAGAGAGAGCAGCTTCTGATGCCAGCAGGAATGGATCTGGACTACTAATCATGGGAGACTTCAGCCATGGGAAAAAAGACTGGGAGAACAGGGATCTGCATGGAGGACCAGAAACATGGAGAGCTAAGCTGCTGGACGTGGCAACAAGACATTTTCTAAACCAGCACATCAAAGAACCAACAAGAATGAGAGAAGAAGATGAACCAGCCATGCTCGATCTGATATTTACCCTAAATGAGTGGGATATAAGGGAATTAAGATGGAAGCACCCTTGGGAATGAGTAACCACAGTATATTAAACTTTGAGTACCTGGTAGAGCTAGGAATTATCTCCCCCCCCCCCCCAAAAAAAAAAGAACTAGGAAACAAAAGGCTGGTTGCCGAAAGGGGAAATATGAGGAGATGAGACGCATCCTAAGGGAAATACCTTGGGACAAAGACCTCAGAGCTAAGTCTGTACCAGATATGATGGACTATGTCACTCAAAAGTGTCAGGAGGCAGTAAACAGGTTCATCCCGTCCCAAAGGGAAAAATCCGAGAAGCAAAAGAAGAATCCATGGTATAATAGGGCATGTATGGAAGCAAAGGGACTGAACAAAAGGGCGTGGAGGAACTTCCGGAATAACAGAACACCAGAAAGCAAAGGAGATACCACAGAACCAGGAATGAGTATGTAAGGGTGAGAAGAGAAGCAGAGAAAAATTATGAAAATGATATAGCAAACAAAGCCAAGACCGAACCAAAGCTACTCCATAGTCACATCAGGAGGAAAACAGCAGTGAAAGAACAGGTAATGAAACTTAGAACGGGCAAAGACAGGTATACAGAGAATGACAAAGAGGTGTGTGAAGAACTCAACAAGAGGTTCCAGGAGGCCTTCACAATAGAACAAGGTGAGGTCACTGTGCTAGGAGAAAGGGAAGTAAACCAGGCGGCCTTGGAAGGGTTCGAAATTACGAGTGAGGAGGTCAAGAGACACCTGCTGGATCTGGATGTTAGAAAGGCCGTTGGTCCAGACGGGATCTCACCATGGGTACTGAAAGAGTGTGCAGAGGCACTTTGCTTGCCACTCTCCATAGTGTATAGTAGGTCACTGGAGACGGGAGACCTACCAGAAATAGTGAAGACGGCGAACGTGGTCCCAATATACAAAGAGGGCGACAGCCAAGAGGCACTGAACTACAGGCCAGTGTCCTTGACTTGTATACCATGCAAGGTGATGGAGAAGATCGTGAGAAAAAACCTAGTAACACATCTGGAGAGAAGGGACTTCGTGACAAATCGACAACATGGATTCAGGGAGGGTAAATCTTGCCTGACTGGCTTAATAGAATTCTACGACCAGGTGACAAAGATTAAGCAAGAAAGAGAAGGTGGGCGGACTGCATTTTCTTGGATTGTCGGAAAGCCTTTGACACAGTACCGCATAAGAGGCTGGTACATAAGCTGGAGAGACAGGCAGGTGTAGCTGGTAAGGTGCTCCAGTGGATAAGGGAGTACCTAAGCAATAGGAAGCAGAGAGTTACGGTGAGGGGTGAGACCTAGGATTGGCGTGAAGTCACCAGTGGAGTCCCACAGGGCTCTGTACTCGGTCCTATCTTGTTTCTGATATATGTAAATGATCTCCCGGAGGGTATAGATTCATTTCTCTCAATGTTTGCTGACGATGCCAAAATTATGAGAAGGATTAAGACAGAGGAGGACTGCTTGAGGCTTCAAGAAGACCTAGACAAGCTGAAGGAATGGTCGAACAAATGTTTGTTAGAGTTTAACCCAAGCAAATGTAATGTAATGAAGATAGGCGTAGGGAGCAGGAGGCCCGATACTAGGTATCATCTGGGAGATGAAATTCTTCATGAGTCAGAGAGAGAAAAAGACTTGGGGGTTGACATCACGCCAGACCTGTCCCCTGCAGCCCATATCAAGAGGATAACATCAGCGGCATATGCCAGGCTGGCCAACATAAGAACGGCATTCAGAAACTTGTGTAAGGAATCATTCAAAACTTTGTATACCACTTATGTCAGGCCAATCCTGGAGTATGCAGCCCAAGCATGGAGTCCATATCTAGTCAAGGATAAGACCAAACTGGAAAAGGTTCAAAGGTTTGCCACCAGACTAGTACCCGAGCTGAGAGGTATGAGCTACGAGGAGAGGCTACGGGAATTAAACCTCACTTCGCTGGAAGACAGAAGAGTTAAGGGGGACATGATCACCACATTCAAGATTCTCAAAGAATTAATAGGGTAGATAAAGACAGGCTATTTAACACAAGGGGCACACACACTAGGGGACACAGGTGGAAACTGAGTGCCCAAATGAGCCACAGAAA
>WNGS01008009.1:20000-24545 GCA_020271785.1 Procambarus virginalis
CATTCTTTTTTTTCTTTTTTTTATACCTACATATATGTGACCCGCATTGACATCTGCCATTTGGAAGACTGCCGACACCATTTCCAACACGTTACCGTCACATATAATTGGGGCCTGTCCTAGGAGCTGCACTCAGGTATTGGTAATGTGGTAAGCGTACTTGGCTTTCATTCCCTTGCTTTCAATATTTACACTAATCATATTATTATATGGTGCTGTGTATATTGTGCATTACGGGAGTAACATATGGTGAGTGTGAGACAACTTGGATTACGTGGTGACTGTAGGCCGCAGTCATACTCTTAATTGGTCGTCTCCTCCTTCCGTGTTATTACCCGTGTTTAACATCTTTTGTCCCTCATATATTCTCACATTTTTGACAGATTATCACATAGGTACCCTGGTACTGTGGTCTGTCTCCGGGTCAATAGCACCTAATTTCTGCAATCCGACTCTAGGAGATAAAGAGGCCAAAGTTCCTCTCGCACAGACTTTAATTGGCGAGTTGGGACCTCGCCGATAGTTCTCGTCACCAGTTGACACTCGCACCCCTACTCGTCGGTCAGAATTGATGGTACTTACTCAAGGTAGGGAATTAGCTTTCTTTCCTTTGAGCACGAAAGTCGCTAATTCTGTAAGTACCATATTCAATTTCAGTGGGTACCTTGCTTATGTTCTATAGTGACTCGGCAAGGTATGACTACATTTTTGTACTACCTCATTTATTTTGGAACCATTTAGTGTTTCACTTGTCTTTTGAAACTCAGTTTCAACTAATTAGTAGGATTTTCTTGCCTTTATCCTCCCACAGTGAGTACCGGGTACAAGATTTCCTGCGACCTTATTCATTTACCATCTTGAATTAACTTTAATTATTAACAATTCCACAGGATAGGTATCAGTTGCCACGTTTCCTCACAGTATATTCGTGTCTCCTTTATTTGCCATTTTTCACCATGTTTCGTATCCAAACTTTCAAGGCAGATCCAGAAAGTGAAATAGGGAACTTAAGTCATGCTAAGAGGGTCGAATTGATAACTCTTGCACATGAGTATCAGTTGGAAGTTCCCCCTGGAACCAACAAATATGCCATACATAATATGATACTAGATCATCTTTTAGATGAAGGGAAGATAGATTCTGATACTCACGAACAATATACCATTTCAGATATGCATGATTTGACAGCCATGAAGCTCAAGCTAGAACTTGCTAAGATCGAGCAGGAGCAACAACAGGAAGCAGCTGCAATCGAGAGCGTGAAGCTGCCATCAGAAAGGAAGAACGAGAGCGAGAGGCCGCACTGAAGAAAGAAGAAAGTGAATGTGAGTTGGCCTTATACAAAGAGCGACTCGAGATACAACGTGAACATGACAAACGACAGGCCGAAACAGCTCTAAACTGTCATAACAGAGAACTCGCGATGGACGCTACACACCAAGCTCAACTCCAACAAGCTGCAGCTAGCCTTCCTCCAATTTTTAATATCTCCCATGCAAGTAAGTTAATGCCCCCGTTCATAGAAACGGAGGTTGATGTGTTCTTCACTACTTTTGAGACCCTTGCTAATCAACTTAGTTGGCCTGACGACCAATGGGCTACCCTTCTCCGAGTACATTTAACAGGTAGAGCAGCAGTCACACTCAGCACTTTGGCATCGGAAAACGACTACACCACCCTGAAGCAAGCTGTGTTGGACGCCTACTTTCTCTCCACCGAGAGCTACCGTCGAAAGTTCCGTGACTACATCAAGGCAAGTACCCCCACCTTCTTAGAATTTGCTAACACCAAACGGAGATATTTCATGAAATGGCTGGAGGCAGCACATGTCTCTACTTTTCCAGAGCTTGTCAACCTCATGTTGGTTGAAGAATTTTTGAGGCGTGTACCCCCTCCTGTCCGCCTATACTTAGCAGACAAAGAAGAGACCGATTTGGTGAAATGCGCGAAGTCAGCTGACACTTACAGCCTCATCCACCGGCTGACACCAGAACAACCTACCAGTAAGAAGTCTTGGTACAGCTACGAGAAAGCGAGCCCAGATCAAGGTACCTCTCAACTGTACTGCAGGTATTGTCGACTCTATGGACATACCATAGAAAAATGTGGTAAGTCCCAATCTAAAGGTAACATAGAACCCACTAAGCCTAAACCTACTCCCTCTAAGTCCGGTAAGCCTGTAATGAATATTGGTGATCTGTCTCTCTTTAGCAAACATCTATATCCAGGAACTATCTCTACCCACGGTTCAGATTCAGAGGGACGTTTCGGACTTAAGATCTTGAGGGACACAGCGGCTCAACAATCGATCGTTTTGAAATCAGCTGTGCCCAACGTCGCCTACACAGGAGAGTCTGTCTTCATCACTGACCTAGCTGCTACTACTCCTTATCCTCTTGCCAGAGTCCACCTGGATTGTCCCATCGTGACCGGTGAAGTCCAAGTCGCCCTCAGGGAAAAGCCTTTTCCCATGCCTGGAGTGCAACTTCTACTAGGCAACGACTTGGCAGAAGACCAACAACCGACCAACTTGATCGTCAAGGACATATCCCAGGTGAGCAACTCTGTGTTGGATAACCCGATTTTTAAGCATGTTCCAGTAAGGTTCAAGAGAGTGATGAAGTTTCTCCTCCTGTTATGGTGACCACCCGTGCTCAAGCTGCACGACCACAGCCAGCTGACTCTACTGCGACCGCTGTCCCTCAAGACCCTTCGAAACTACCCCCTAATCTGACCGCTTTGGAGTTCCGTAAGTTAACATAACATAAGAACATAAGAACAAAGGCAACTGCAGAAGGCCTATTGGCCCATACGAGGCAGCTCCTATTTATAACCACCCAATCCCACTCATATACATGTCCAACCCATGCTTGAAACAATCGAGGGACCCCACCTCCACAATGTTACGCGGCAATTGGTTCCACAAATCAACAACCCTGTTACTGAACCAGTATTTACCCAAGTCTTTCCTAAATCTAAACTTATCCAATTTATACCCATTGTTTCGCGTTCTGTCCTGTGTTGATACTTTCAATACCCTATTAATATCCCCTTTGTTATGTCCATTCATCCACTTGTAAACCTCTATCATGTCACCCCTAACTCTTCGCCTTTCCAGTGAATGCAAATTAAGCTTTGTTAATCTTTCTTCATATGAAAGATTTCTAATTTGGGGAATTAACTTAGTCATCCTACGCTGGACACGTTCAAGTGAATTTATATCCATTCTATAATATGGCGACCAAAACTGAACTGCATAATCTAAATGGGGCCTAACCAGAGCAAGATATAGCTTGAGAACCACACCAGGTGTCTTGTTACTTACGCTGCGATTAATAAATCCGAGTGTCCTATTTGCCTTATTACGAACATTTATGCATTGATCCTTTTGTTTTAAATTCTTACTAATTATAACTCCCAGATCCCTTTCGCAATCCGACTTCGCAATCTCAACACCATCTAGCTCGTATCTTGTAACTCTATCATCATTACCTAGCCTCAGAACTTTACATTTATCAGCATTAAACTGCATCTGCCAGTCCTTTGACCATTTCAAAACCCTATCTAGATCAACTTGAAGTGATAGTGAGTCCTCCTCCGAATTAATTTCCCTACCGATTTTCGTATCATCGGCAAATTTGCAAATGTTGCTACTCAAACCTGAATCTAAATCATTTATATATATTATAAACAACAGAGGTCCCAAGACAGAGCCTTGAGGCACTCCACTTACAACATTTTCCCACTCTGACTTGACTCCATTTATACTAACTCTCTGTTTCCTTTGGTATAGCCATGCCCTAATCCAGCTAATATAGCACCCCCAATACCATGAGCCTCTATCTTTTTAATCAGTCTTTCATGTGGCACTGTATCGAAAGCTTTGCTAAAGTCAAGGTACACAACATCACAATCCTTACCACTATCAACTGCCTCAACTATGCTAGAATAAAAAGATAACAAATTTGTTAAACATGAACGGCCATTTATAAAACCATGTTGCGACTCAATTATTAATTTATGTTTTTCAAGATGAAGACGAATTTTATTTGCTATTATAGATTCGAGTAACTTTCCCACAATAGACGTTAGGCTAATTGGTCGATAGTAGACGCAAGTGATCTATCTCCTTTCTTAAAAACTGGTATCACATTAGCAACTTTCCAAAACTCTGGCACTCCTGCCTGACTCTTTTGATTTATTAATATGATTGACAGTGGGTCACAAAGCTCCTCTTTGCATTCTTTCAGCACTCTGGCAACACTTCATCCGGCCCTGGGGATTTGTTTGGTTTGAGTTTTTACTATTTGTTTAAGAACATCCTCCCTGGTAACTGCTAAACTCGTCAACCTGTCCTCGTTCCTACCAACGTAGACTTGTTCGGTTGAAGGCATTTGTTAAGTTCCTCTTTAGTAAATACAGATACACAAATATTTATTAAAACTACACTCATCTCTTCATCACTATCTGTTATTTGACCTGTCTCGTTTTTAATGGGCTATCCTTTCCCTAGTCCTTAGTTCGATATAACTGAAAAACCCTTTA
>WNGS01008011.1:9366-26820 GCA_020271785.1 Procambarus virginalis
AAGACAGAAAAGTAATGGGAGACATGAAACAACCTGCAAAATCCTCAGGGGAATCGACCGGGTAAACAAGGATAAACGATTCAACACTGGTGGTACGCGAACAAGGAGACACAGGTGGAAAGTGAATACCCACATGAGCCACAGGGACGTTAGAAGGAACTTTTTCAGTGTCAGAGTAGTTAACGAATGGAATGCATTAGGCAGTGATGTGGTGGAGGCTGACTACATACACAGTTTCAAATGTAGATATGATAGAGCCTAGTAGGCTCAGGAATCTGTACACCAGTTGATTGACAGTTGAGAGGCGGGACCAAAGAGCCAGAGCTCAACCCCCGCAAGCACAAATAGGTGAGTACAAATAGGTGAGTACACACACACACATACACACACACACACAAACACACACACACAGACACACACACACACACACAACACACCACACACACACACACACCACACACACACACACACACACATGAGAAACCCATGGTTTAATCAGAGATGTTGGCTAGCTAAGCAACGAGGTACAAGTGTTTCATCTAACGATGTTGTTGTAGAATGATTAGTTGTGGGCAGGAATTGGAGTACCAAACGTCCGCTGCTTTCCTTAGTTTTATTATAAATATATATATTCTTGTACACCGGGCCAGGAGCTAGCTAGTGTGTGAAGGGGAGCGCGTGTGAACGCTCCCTTGAGAACGAAGCCTTGAGAAGGTAATAGGGCTGCTGCGTAAGCAAAAGGCATGCGGGTGTACTGGTAATGACCATTAGGGACGGAAAACCACCGTCAGTTCTCGACTTTCTGGGTCGAGCGGTATCTGCCAAAATCCTTGCAATAAATCAAGTGTGGAAAAAACCTTATTCTGACCTATGTTCTGCAATAAGTCAGTAAGCACAGGAAGTGGAAATCGATCGGGAATCGTAACTTGATTAAGTTCCTGAAATCAACGACGGGACGCCAAGAGCCATCCTTCTGGGAACTAAGATTAACGGAGCATTCCACGGTGAAGTACTTTCTTCAATAACGCCATCGTGTAACATCTCATCGAGTCGGTCTGCAACAGCTCATTGAGAATGAGGCAATCTGTATGCGGGTACAAAAATTGGGCGAGTACCTGGTTCCAGTGGAATTTTGTGAGTAATGAGGTGGTCAGTCCAAGTTGTTCACCTGTCAGTGCAACAAAGTTGCGATGCTTGTTGAGGATGGTCAATAACTGAGATTGGGCGTCAGGGAAGTCAGTGGCACTAAGATGCACAGGTGAGATCGCGATCTGATCTCGATTTCTTGTGTGAGAGAGTGCATGTACCATTTGGTCAGTAGAGACCTCATCCACTACTCGCACCGGT
Source organism: Procambarus virginalis (assembly GCA_020271785.1). NCBI lineage: Eukaryota > Metazoa > Arthropoda > Malacostraca > Decapoda > Cambaridae > Procambarus > Procambarus virginalis. The sequence goes on from WNGS01008011.1 coordinate 10,714, forward strand.
AACGAATAATGTGCAAAGTCAACAATGTGTGTGCCTGATGCAAGGTGAATGTTGGCATTGGTGACGTTGGCAACATAAACAGCAGTAGTGTTATTCTGCACCTGATGTAAGGACGGTTCTATGTAGGTACCATTGATTTGACATGTGTCACTGTCAGCTATTACGTGTTCTAGGTCAGATACACCAGATATTTTGACAATAACCTTTGTTAGTGCATGAGAATGAAGTACCGTGTGTTGTGTGTGTAAGATGCCTCTGACCTGACTGATGTTAGACTCCCGGCAAGTAAGGTAATGAACAATCGCTGGGGCCCCTTACAAAGATTCATTGACCTCACCGACCTGGGAGACTGTGGAAACGCGCGTTGGTCTGGTGTCAGTAAGTGACTGAGTGACAGGTTTGTTTGGCGTGACTGGGTGGTCTGGTGTCAGTAAGTGGCTGGGTGATGGGTTTGTTTGGGCGTGACTGGTTAAGTGTACCCTGGTCTTCCCTGGTTTGTATGTACCTGACATAGTCCCATGGTTGGTGAACTCATGTCCCATGGTGTACACACTGCAAAGAGGTACCACTGTATCACCAATTGTTGCTTCCCAACGGTAAGCATCGATAGTAACTCGGTAGTCTCTCATGGTATTTAATCCTAGTAAAATATCTCCAGGGAATCGTACTGCACCGGCTATTACAAATGGTACGTGAGTGAGTGATCTGTCATTAACTATTAACTCTATGTCTGCTTCACCTAACGTTGGAGTCATTCCTCCAGTAAGTCCACCAAGGTTGGAAACAGACGACTGTCGTATATCGAGTCGGTCGTGTAGGCCATGAAGGGCATCTTGTTTAATGATGTTGACTCGAGCTCCTGTGTCTAGGAAAATCTTAACAAGTCGACCCTTCAGAGTGGCTGAAATCAGAGGACCTTCTGTGTCCTTGATTGGTAACCTGTTAAACATGTAATTACGAGACTGACATGGTCGACGTGGTGTCTGGAGTACATGTACATGAGTACCGTCAGTGTGTAGTTCGTCCATGTTATCCTCCTCTGCTAAGGTACCGTACCTGTTACAGGTAGGCACTGAGTATACAGGGAGGTCGTCTCGCTTCCCTACGTCATACCGTTTACCCAGGCTGCTATACCTCCCCCGACTGAGAGTCATAGGGCTGATCTGTGCGTTCGTAGGTCGTGTCTGCATTATCCCTGACGGCCGTGGCGCCGTTTGTCACGCGCGAGTCACGGTGTCCATCTGTGTCGTGACTGTCAGTGGTTGCGTACCTAACATGGGCAGTTGGTCGGGTTGCAGGGCTACGTGTAGGGCTCGGTCGGCGCTGGTTAGTTGCTGCAGCCTGCGGTTGCTTACGGGAAGGAGGAGTAGGACTAAAACGGTTAGCCTGGTTAGTACCGCAACGGGCTCTACAGTCAGCAGTGTCATGTCCAGGTCGGCGGTGTAATATGTGCAATAAGAACGGGTGTGATCACGTGATCGGCCTGTGTAGTTATGTCTAGCATGCTGTTGGTAACGAGTGTTAGTTGATGTACACTCTGCTTTACGGTGTCCTGGTTTGCCACAGTTAAAACATTCTGGCGTCGAGGTCGCGAGGGTATTGAGTGGAACCTGTCCTGGAGTATGACCTGGGGCCATACGAAGGCGGAGGAGACCTAGCACGAGTCTGAATAGGTCTAGGGTAGAACGTTCACAGTGGTATGGGAACTGTTTGCACGAAAAACGGCAGAAAGCTGGGCAGAATCCCGGGACTTTAGCCTGTCTGTGACTCTACCATGACGTCCATTAAGTCCCAAAGTGTGTGGGTAGGACCAAAATTCCTATCCTCGATGTCTTTCAGTATGGCCTCGGGGGCATGACTCTGCATGGCACCGAACGCCAATAGTTTACCCACATTCTGTATAGTGAGGCTTCCACTAGCATCCCATCTAGAACCCATCAAGGCTTTCTCCAGTGAGTCCTGTAGCGTAGCTAGACGCGTGGCAAAAGCATTGCGTGTTTCATCAGGACGCATTACTGCAGTAGCTAATTGGCGAGCAATGCCAAAGGGATCACGATCAACTACCGATATATATCTCCTACGAAAGAATTTCTTAAATTCATCCCAGTTTACAATTTTCTTCAAGTCAGGTGTTCCTGCTACGAGATACGCATCTCCAGATTTATAGTCAAGTGTGGACGTCGCCATACTGATATAGTCTGCGTCTGTGACAGCAGTACCCTTGCTCTTCGCTCTAGCCTCTACACTAGCGAACCATGTCTCCAAGAGGGTTGGATCCTTTCCACTAAACGGGCGAATGTCAACAGACTGTGTAAGAACTGTAACGGTGTTCGAGTTAGAACCCGCAGTATTCAGGGCTTGAGTCATGATTACTGAGTCGCTGCTGGTTGTAGAGGTTAATGAGGATAAGCTACCGAGAGCTGAGGTTGGGAGTTCACTGGCTAAGGTAAGTGAGCGAGCGTAGGGAGCTCACTAGTTAAGGTAAGTTACTCTCCGATAGTGAACGAGACCGTAGACTGTAGGGGTAAGTGCGCGAGCGAGGCCTAAGCGAATATCGGTTATCCATAAAGTAAGTTTACATTGTGCCCACGAAAGTCTACAGTTTACTCTAGTACACAAATAACAAAGGGTACTTAACTAGAGCTGAAGGCTGCTGGGGCTGCAATCCGTTCAACAGAGCAGAGATGATCTGGTCGTCACAGGTCCGGCGTCGTGCTGTGGCGTCGTGCTGCGGCGTCGTCGGCGTCGGGAGGCGGCAGAAGTCGTCAGGCCAGACAGCGAGAGGTGGTAAGGTGACGTCAGGCAGGCACCAAGGCTCGTTGAGTCACGGTGAATCACGGCGAGTCAGCTGGTGGCGCGCGGTGAGTCAAGGACGGGCGCGCGCTGGGTGAGTGAGTCAGGGGGCGCGCGCTGGGTGAACGAGACATGGGCGGGCGCTGGGTGAACGAGACATGGGTGGGCGCTGGGTGAGTCAGGCACACTGAACTGTTGTGATGCTGGCTGCTGTGCCCTGCTGTGTTGCTGTGCCCTGCTGTGTTGCTGTGCCCTGCTGTGTTGCTGCTGCGCTGCTGTGTTGCTGTGCACTGCTGTCCTCCTGTGCGCTGCTGTGTTGCTGCTGCGCTGCTGTGTTGCTGTGAGCTGCTGCTGTGCTGCTGTGAGCTGCTGTGAGCTGCTGCTGTGCTGCTGTGAGCTGCTGTGAGCTGCTGTGTTGCTTGCAGTGCGCTGCTGTGCTGCTGGAGGACAGGGGTGAATCCCACCGCTGCCACCAGTGTTTCATCTAACGATGTTGTTGTAGAATGATTAGTTGTGGGCAGGAATTGGAGTACCAAACGTCCGCTGCTTTTCCTTAGTGTTTTTATATAATATATATATTCTTGTACACTGGGCCAGGAGCTAGCTAGTGTGTGAAGGGGAGCGCGTGTGGACACTCCGATGCCCAGGCTGTGTCTGGTCTGAGCTCTGCAGGGTAGAGCAGATTGCATTAAAATCTGCTGACCATGTGTTTGATACTTATTAAGTTGTTTAGCTTAAGAGGGTATAGGTCACCCTATGCGTCTTTCAAACTGGCGTCCAACACAAGGGCGTGGAGAAAACTATAGGAATAACAGAACACTTGAGAGCAGAGAAAGATACCAGAGTGCCAGGAATGAATATGTCAGGATGGGAAGAGAGGCAGAAGGGCAATACGAAAATGTCATCGTAAGCAAGGCGAAGACTTAACCTAAATTGCTGCACAGCCACATCAGGAGAAAAACAACAGTGAAGGAACAGGTAATAAAACTGAGGATAGGCCAGACAGATTCACTACAAACAACGAAGGAGTGTGCGATGAACTGAATAAGAAATTCCTGGAGGTCTTCACATTGGTTCAAGGAGAAGTTCCAGAGATAAGAGAGGGAATAGTTAACCAGACACCACTAAAAGAGTTTGGCATTAACAGGGGGGGAATGTAAGGAAGCTCTTGCTAGAGTTGGATGTGACATAGGCTATAAACCGAGATGGACTTTCCCCTTGGATCCTAAAGGAAGTAGCAGAAGCACTGTGCCTGCCACTCTCTATAGTGTATAACAAATCACTGGTAACAGTGGGAACTGCTAAACATTTGGAAGATGGCTAATGTAACCCCGATATACAAGAAGGGGGGTAGACAGGAGACATTAACTGCAGCCAGTGTCCCTAACTTGCATACCATGCAAGCTGATGGAGAAGATTGTGCGAAAAAAGCTAGTGGAACATCTGCAGCGAAAGAACTTTATAACAGAACAGCAACATGGGTTCAGGGATGGCAAGTCCTTCCTCACAGGTTTAATTGAGTTCTACGACTTTGGCTGTAACAATAGAACCAGTGAAGAGCAGGGTTGCCATAGGCACAATCAGAGAACACTGTATAAACATCAGAGGTCCACGGTTGTTCAACGTCCTCCCAGCGAGCATAAGAAATATTGCCGGAACAACCATGAACATCTTCACGAGAAAATTAGATAGGTTTCTTCAAGGTGTGCCGGACCAATCGGGCTATCATGTGGGCTTGCAGACCACTCCAAGCAACAACCTGGTGGACCAAATTCTCACAAGTCAAGCCTGGCCACTGGTCGGGCTTGGGGAGTAGAAGAACTCCCAGAACCCCCATCAAGCAGATATCAAACAAGCAGGCAAGAAAGAGAGGGGTGGGCAGGCTGCATATTTTTGGATTGCCAGCAAGCCTTTGACATAGTACCACACAAGAGGCTAGTGCAAAAGCTGGAGATACAGGCAGGAGTGAAGAGGAAGGTACACTGTTGGATAAGGGAGTATCGAAGCAACAGACAATAGTGAGAGGTGACATCTCAGATTGGCGAGGAGTCACCAGTGGAGTCCCACGAGATTCAGTCCTTGGACCAATACAGTTTCTGATATATGTAAATAATCTCGCAGAGGGTATAGAATCGTTCCTCTCATTGTTTGCTGATGATGCAAAAATTATGAGGAGGATTAAGACGGAGGGAGATAGTAGGAGGCTACAAGATGACCTAGACAGACTGAATGACTGGTCCCACAAATGGCTACTAAAGTTCAATCCAAGTAAATATAAAGTAATGAAACTAGGCGATGGAAACAGGAGGCCAGACCCAGGATACCGAAAGGGACATGAAGTACTTCATGAAACGTACAGACAGGAAGATCGAGGAGTTGATATCACAGGAAACCTGTCTCCTGAAGCTAACATAAAAAGAATAACAGCTGCGGCGGATGCAAGGCTGGCTATCATCAGAACAGCCTTCAGGAACCTGTGTAAAGAATCATTCATCCAGAACTGTCGTCTATAGTACTGCCGTCGCACACGACTTCATTGCTACTGCTACTTCCAGGGTGTTCCTCATCGTGGAGCACTCCTGCCCAGGTGCCCAACCGTTGGAGTGGACGGCTGAACCACGGTCTCGCTTCATGCAGGCCGACGTTCAATCTCGAACCGTCTAAGTGGTTGGGCACCATTCCTTTCACCCGTCCCATCACAAATACTTATCCTAACCCCTTCCCAGTGATATATAGTCATAATGCCTTGACGCTTTCTCCTGATGATTCCCTTCCCTCCCTCTCCTCGTGTGACATTCCTGCCCTCTCCCTTCCATATCTCTCTCTCTCTCTCTCTCTCTCTCTCTCTCTCTCTCTCTCTCTCTCTCTCTCTCTCTCTCTCTCTCTCTCTCTCTCTCTCTCTCTCTCTCTCTCTCTCTCTCTCCGAAAACTCTATTCATCACGCGTAAAAATTTCGACACAATGTAGAAAATCAAATAAAGTCCAATCCTGTACCTCTCGCTCCGAAATTTTGTTACAGTCTACCACGCTGCGTTTGTCATCTAATCTAAATTCTTGACTGAATACCTGGGGTCTCCTGCTGCCTCGCGCAGTCTGTGTTTGGACGAGGATTATAATACTTGTCTATCAGTGTAACTTTCTATATTTTTGTGTATATCTGATCAAAATTCTTTTGAATTGTTTCTTCCAATATTTTTTTTCTTCTTCTTGCAAAAATAATAATATTAGGGACAAAATTTTGTACATCTAAGTATTTATCTAATATTATTTTGTAGGACCAAGCGGCTGTTTAATGCAAAAGCTCACGTTTTGCAGTGAAGCTTGACCAGGACATCAAGGCACCAGAGCACCAGGGCACCAGGTCACCAGGCCATCAAGGCACCAGGGCACCAGGGCACCAGGGCACCAGGACATCAAGGCACCAGGGCACCAGGGCACCAGGGCATCAAGGCACCAGGTCACCAGGGCATCAAGGCACCAGGGCACCAGGACACCAGGGCAGCAAGGCACAAGGGAACCAGGGCACCAGAACACCGGGGCATCAAGGCAGCAAGGCAGCAAGGTACAAGGGCACCGGGGCACCAGGACACCAGGGGCACGTACTGGCTAAGGCGCCACAAGCGCTGGGAAGGAGCAGGAGTCTAAACACATATATTGTTGCACTAAACGCTGTGTGTATTAGTGGCTCCAGACATTGTAGCTCGATATCCAACATTCTACCTGTAACTCATTTTGTATATATGTACTTTAACTAATAATAATAATAATAATAATAATAATAATAATAATAATAATAATAATAATAATAATAATTATTATTATTATTATTATTATTATTATTATTATTATTATTATTATTATTATTATTATTATTATTATTATTATTACTGAGGTGAATGAGAAGCGTCGCCAGACATGTGGCTTTATTGATCAAATAATTACAGTACAGTTACATCCTGCAATAACACAAGCCATTAATACACTATACTTATACACAGTTTAAGCACTGTCTATTCACTATAACAATAAGCCAACTGCACATGACTAAAGCTAGAATATACAGAAATTAAACTAGAAGTTCACATTACACAAACCTGTACACAAGCACGAAACAGCTAATCTGACGATACAAGCAAGTCAAGCGCGCATCCAAACAAGACAGTCAAGCGAGCATCCATCCGGTACGATAATATATAACACTTTTTCTACATTCACCCCATCTAGCTTTAAGTAACATAGTCCCACAGATGTGTAGGGGTACTGTGCGTCCTTCCAGATCGTCGAAGGGACTCCTGCAAAGTTGAAGCCTCTAGTGTTCCAGTCGGTTCCTGCATACCACCTTCTCGAGGGAGTGTTACGTCAGAGAAAGGTTCCCAATTAGGCGTTTCTAGGTTAGGTGGTTCGGGAAGAAGTAGTTCAGGATGAGGTGATTCAGGATGAGGCGGGTTGGGGTTTACCCCACCTTTCGCAATCGCTGGGTGTTGCTGTTGAATGTTGAGATTGGGGTCCAAACTCTCGCAGCCCTCAGTGGCCATGGGTGCGAGGTGTCTTAATGATACAGTGGTAATCCTGCCATCTGGGAGCTTGACATGGGCGTATTCCGGATTCACGTCTACGACATCAACCTCATCAACTAGAGGATCATTTTTTCTTTGCAGCACTTGACGTTTTAAGAGGACAGGGCCTCTGCAAGCAAGCCACGTAGGTAGAGTTCGCCCTGAAGTAGACCTTCTTGTATGCCGGAAGAATCGTTCATGTGGTGTACAATTTGTAGAGGTGCACAACAGTGATCGAATAGAGTGGAGTGCATCAGGAAGAACAACATCCCATTGGGATACATCTAAGCCTCACGTCCTAAGAGCTAGCAGCACTGTCTTCCAAATAATCCCATTGTACTTCTCAGCCTGGCCATTTCCTCTAGGGTTGTAAGGAGTCGTACGAGTAGTTGTTACCCCTTTTTTGAGTAGAAAGTTTTTTCAACTCCTCAGACATAAAGGAAGTTCCCCTATCAGAATGTATATATGCAAGCATACCAAAGATTGCAAACAACTGAACCAGGTACTGAATTACTGTACCAGTACTCACATCTGAACAAGAGAATGCAAAAGGGAATCTAGAGAATTCATCTACAACTGTAAGAATATATTTATTCCTTGAATGTGATGGAAGTGGTCCTTTAAAATCTATGTTGAGTCTTTCAAATGGCATCAAATGAATCAAATGCCCTTGCAAAACTTGCAAAACCGAGGTTTAAGTTCAGAGCATGCAGAGCAAGAATTCGCCATCTTCTTCACTTCTTCCACAGAATAAGGCAGATTTCGACATTGGACAAAATGATCCATACGAGTCACTCCAGGGTGACACAGATTGTCATGTAATTCCTTTAGTTCATCCACACTGATGGCACCACATACACGTGAGAATGCATCGCCGGGTATGTTCTTTTTACTTGGGCGATATACAATGTCATAGTGGAGTACAGGCCGGATCACGATACACTCTGTCCGCTATCATCCTGATTGTTTCATCCACAGGTACGTTGGTAAACAGTGATTCTATGTCCAACGAGGATCTTATCCCTATGGCCCGTGTTCCCCCGCAGTAAGTCAACAAATTCCTTTGGAGATTTCAGGCTGAAGGTGCAAGGGACATAAGGAGTCAGCAAGCCGTTGAGTCGCTTCGCCAGTCTGTACGTGGGTGTGGGTATCTGGCTGATGATTAGCTGAAGTGGGTTTCCAGGCTTATGTGCTCTTTAGCCCAGATGGGCACATGTATAAGCAAGTAGATGGGGTCGCAATGGGTTCTCCCCTAGGTGTCCTGTTTGCGAACTTCTACATGGGTACCATCGAGCAAAAGATCTTAGGCGACATGAACTTGAAACCGGCCATATACTGCAGGTATGTTGATGACATTTTTACACAGATACCTGATGTCAGACATCTGCAGGAGCTGAAGGAGGCATTTGAGCAGAATTCTGTGTTGCGTTTCACTTACGAGATGGAGAAGGATGAGAAGCTGCCCTTTCTAGATGTAACAGTCATGGAAAGGAACGGAGGTTTCCACACTGCAGTCTACACTAAGGAAACAAACATAGGAATGTGCCTAAATGGCAACAGTGACTGCCCACACAGGTACAAGAGGAGTTTTGTTAACGCTTATGTCGACCGTGCTCTCAGCCACAGCTCAGGATGGAAGGAAGTCGATGAAGAACTCTGTAGGGTAAGGCAGGTCCTAGTCAACAACGGCTTCTCCAATGGTTTCGCTGAAGACATCATAAGATGGAAGGTGAAACGCCATGCAACCTCTGAAGAGACAACTAACACAACACCTATACCCCCTATTAGACTATTTTACAGGAACTTCTTTTCCACAGCTCATAAATCGGAGGAAAGGGTCCTGAAAGATATTGTTAATAGAAACGTTATCCCTACAGACAGAAATCAGAAGATACAACTGACAATTTACTATAAAACGAAAAAAACGGCCAACCTACTCATGAGAAACTCTCCAGACACAAATCAGAACGCTTTAAAAGAGACCAACGTCGTCTATGCCTTCAAATGCCCACTTGGGGACTGTAAGCCTCAAAGAACTCAGTGTATAGGCAAGACAACAACATCTCTTTCCAGGCGATTAACGATGCATAAGCAACAGGGCTCCATTAACTTAAGGAACATATAATCTCTTCCCACAACCAGACCATCACCAGAGAAATCTTAGCAAACAACACAGAGATCATTGATAGATACAGCGATAGCAGGCGGCTTGACATCTGCGAGTCACTACACATCAAGAAGTCAACACCAGCAACAAACAGCCAATAATGCACAACTATATTCTACCCGTTTCAAGACTCCGCTCCAATATAGAAGCATCAAGAAAAGGGCCAATAGGCCCTTTGCAGTTACTTCCATCCTTACCTTCATTTTACCCAATAATACCAAATTAATACCCATTGTTTCGTGTCTGTCCTGTTTGAATTTTTTGTTCACCTCATCCAAAACTGTTGTAACATATCACCTCACCCAAAATGCGGGTACAAAATGAAAGCTGTTTAAATCATAGCATAGTTTGAACTCTGTTTATTGCTTGCAGGTTATAGTTGTGTGTGTGTAAACTAAAAGTCTTTGAAATGTAATAAGTTATTACTAAACGCGTTCAAGTGTCGCGTTAGACTAGAATAAAAATGAATTTTGGAGAATTGATTTTTCAATTACCATCAACAGTGAAAAGAAACGTAAGAAATGAAGAGAAAATTCATGTTAGAATTATTAATCTTACTTTTTCGGTCATATTTAATAATATATGTCTACAGGAAAGACTGCTACCAAAATATACTAATATATATATATATATATATATATATATATATATATATATATATATATATATATAATATATATATATATATATACATATATATATATATATAGATATATAATATATATATATATATATATATATATATATATATATATATATATATATATATATATGTCGTACCTAGTAGCCAGAACGCACTTCTCAGCCTACTATGCAAAGCTCGATTTGCCTAATAAGCCAAGTTTTCATGAATTAATTGTTTTTTGACTACCTAACCTACCTAACCTAACCAAACCTAACTTTTTCGGCTACCTAACCTAACCTAACCTATAAAGATAGGTTAGGTTAGGTTAGGTAGGGTTGGTTAGGTTCGGTCATATATCAACGTTAATTTTAACCCCAACAAAAAAAATTGACCTCATACATAATGAAATGGGTAGCTTTATCATTTCATAAGAAAAAAATTAGAAAAAATATATTAATTCAGGATAACTTGGCTTATTAGGCAAATCGAGCCTTGCATAGTAGACCGAGTACGACGTTCTGGCTACTAGGTACGACATATATATATATATATGGGTATCCATATATATATATATGGGTATCCATATATATATATATGGGTATCCATATATATATAGATGGGTATATATATGTGTGTGTGTGTGTGTGTGTGTGTGTGTATGAAGGGAGTACCACCTCTGGCTGGAAGAAGGGGGGACCCTTAGACTCGGACACTCGGAGGAATCTACACATAACGCATTAGAGCAGGGGTGGGCAACCTTTTTGAGAGTGCGTGCCAAAATCAGCCAAGTCTCTGACACAAACTTTTTCCACGTGCCAACCATTTTTTTTAGAACATATTTGGTATCTCTTAAGAACTTTTTAAACGAAAAATAATAAATTACCTCAGTGCAGTAAAACATAGTTTAAAAAATACAGAATTTTTTTTTATTTAACCTTCAGAAGTACATTTCAACAGCCTTTAAGCTTTTGTGACTTTAATAGAATACAACAGATAAAAAACTTGTTGACTCCTTTTATATACTGTCAGTGAGACTTCTGCTGCTGCATAACTGATGACAGAGATTTTACATCGGGTTTATATTTAGTAGCATTGAGAGATATGCATGCAGCGCTAGTTTCATCTGTCATGCTACTCCTGTTACGAGACTTAACAAAGTTCATAATTGAGAACAAAGATTTGCAAGCATATGTAGACAAAAACATGGTTAGCAATGCTGTTGCAAGGTTTTTAAACAGACATAATTTTCTGGAATAGTATTCCAAGTCCTTAACACTTCGTTTTCCACATTTCTCTTTGTTACTTTCATCTCTAATCTCTCTCTTTCAATATTTTCCGTCAACTCTAAGGTCAACAAGTTTCTGCTTCCAAATTGAGCTACTCTGAAATTCAATCAACTGCATCTCAAAATCATCCATGTCTATCCATGAAAACATTTGCAAGTTTAGTTCATCCATTTTGATGCTGTCTGGAAACTTGATGAAATTTACTGTCTTCCAGTTCTCTGAATTTGGCAAATCTTGTAGAGAACTGCCAAAACTGTTGAATCGATAATGTTTACAAACAGCTTTTGAAGACATTTGTGGTCTGTTCTGTCATCTTTTAGATCACTGATGTACCTCTTTAGGTTTGGAAAGTATGTAAATCTCTCATTATCTACATCCCTCTTAAAAACTTTAAGCTTCATTTCAAAAGCTTTTATGTAACAAAACATAACATCAAGTGTCTTACCAGAGCCCTGTAACTTAATATTCAATTCATTTAAATGTTCACAAAAATCTGCAAAAAACATCAGTTTACAAACCCACACGATGTCAGAAAATTCATGGTATGACACTTGTTGGTCGTTCAAATAGAGCTTTATCTCATCTAAGCATTCAATAAATCGTTTCAGAACAACGCCTCTGCTAAGCCAACGAACATGGTTGTACATTTTCAGTCCTTTATACACTGATTCTACCTCATCCAGTAGAGTTTGAAATTGTCTTTTATTTAAAGGCCGACCACAAATGTAATTAACAACCTTGGTAACTGTTTGCATCACTTCTTGCAGTTCCTTTAGGCCAGCTTTTGCACATAAAGCCTCCTCATGTATGATGCAATGGAGGCCAATCAGTGGATGACCAACACTTTTTGCAAAGATTTACAAATCCTGCCTTCTCACCAGTCATGTTTGGGGCAACATCTGTTGTGACGCATACTGCTTTTGATATACTCACCATCACAGAGAGGCTTTCCGTGTTGGGCAATAACTTTTGAAACTTCAAAACTAGCAGCAACTAAGTTGGAACTGGGCCTACCAGAAATATAATTCATAAAAGTTTCAGCTTGTGTTTTTGTCTTGCTCAGTTCACGAGAAATTAATTCTCTTTGTTCCTCCTCAGTTTTATTGCTTAAGTTCTTATGAACATTTTCAAAATGTCTCTTTACAGAAGAAGTTCTACAAACAACTGTGTCAGAACACAAAATGCACAAAGCTTTATCATCCTTCTTAATCATGCCAAACTTTTCAGTCCAGTATTCCTTAAATTCTCTAATATCCTCTTCATTTGACTAACATCGTTACTTAGTGGGTGGTGGTGACATTCTGTACAATCTGTAAAGGGCATGAAATTAAAATAAGTAATATATTGATATGCACGGAAGGTATGATAACGGTATTGTGCTGTCGTTGTGAAGTGCAGTGACGAGAAATGAATTAGCCTACTTCTACTGAAATGCGAGTATTTAAAGAATTATTTATTTCCTGTTAATATTACAGCACACACAAACTTTGTAGTAAAGTATACGTACGTTAATTCTAATACCAATCAATAAGTTAATAAGCTATGTTTGAGGTAAGCGTGACGAGACAATGAACATAATAAAAATCTTCAGAGGATTTTTTTTCTTTTATGAAAATTAGAGGGTTTTCTTTATTTTACATAATTCCAGAATGCTCTTGCGTGCCAGAGAAAGTCATCGGCGTGCCAAGTTTGACACGCGTGCCAGAGGTTGCCCACCCCTGCATTAGAGGGAATGTTTAGGTCCCCTCCGACACAGTTTCTGTGTATGGTTCGAGTCACTTCTGGGGTGTGAGTTTTCATTCGCATATAGTCCTGGGGACCATTCAGGCTTGTTCGCATTTGTGTTCCTCACGTGTGCCCCAAAGAATGAGGTGATTTGGTAAAATGCTATGCCCAAGATAACCATCCGAGTGCCGGCTGTGAGGTGGTTCAAATTGCTTCGGCTATCACCTCATTTTGTCCGGTCGTGATGGTCAAGTGTTTAAGGCGTCTTGGACATACCAGTTGCGTTGCTCCTGGGAGTATGGGTTCGAGTCACTTCTGGGTGTGAGTTTTCATTCGCATATAGTCCTGGGGACCATTCAGGCTTGTTCGCATTTGTGTTCCTCACGTGTGCCCCAAAGAATGAGGTGATTTGGTAAAATGCTATGCTCAAGATAACCATCCAGTGCCGGCGGTGAGGTGGTTCAAATAGCTTCGCTATCACTCATTTTGTCCGGTCGTGATGGTCAAGTGGTTTAAGGCGTCTTGTACATACCAGTTGCGTTGCTCCTGGGAGTATGGGTTCGAGTCACTTCTGGGGTGTGAGTTTTCATTCGCATATAGTCCTGGGGACCATTCAGGCTTGTTCGCATTTGTGTTCCTCACGTTGCCCCAAAGAATGAGGTGATTTGGTAAAATGCTATGCCCAAGATAACCATCCGAGTGCCGGCGGTGAGGTGGTTCAAATAGCTTCGGCTATCACCTCATTTTGTCCGGTCGTGATGGTCAAGTGGTTTAAGGCGTCTTGTACATACCAGTTGCGTTGCTCCTGGGAGTATGGGTTCGAGTCACTTCTGGGGTGTGAGTTTTCATTCGCATATAGTCCTGGGGACCATTCAGGCTTGTTCGCATTTGTGTTCCTCACGTGTGCCCCAAAGAATGAGGTGATTTGGTAAAATGCTATGCCCAAGATCCATCCGAGTGCCGGCGGTGAGGTGGTTCAAATAGCTTCGGCTATCACCTCATTTTGTCCGGTCGTGATGGTCAAGTGGTTTAAGGCGTCTTGTACATACCAGTTGCGTTGCTCCTGGGAGTATGGGTTCGAGTCACTTCTGGGGTGTGAGTTTCATTCGCATATAGTCCTGGGGACCATTCAGCTTGTTCGCATTTGTGTTCCTCACGTGTGCCCCAAAGAATGAGGTGATTTGGTAAAATGCTATGCCCAAGATAACCATCCGAGTGCCGGCGGTGAGGTGGTTCAAATAGCTTCGGCTATCACCTCATTTTGTCCGTCGTGATGGTCAAGTGGTTTAAGGCGTCTTGTACATACCAGTTGCGTTGCTCCTGGGAGTATGGGTTCGAGTCACTTCTGGGTGTGAGTTTTCATTCGCATATAGTCCTGGGGACCATTCAGGCTTGTTCGCATTTGTGTTCCTCACGTGTGCCCCAAAGAATGAGGTGATTTGGTAAAATGCTATGCCCAAGATAACCATCCGAGTGCCGGCGGTGAGGTGGTTCAAATAGCTTCGGCTATCACCTCATTTGTCCGGTCGTGATGGTCAAGTGGTTTAAGGCGTCTTGTACATACCAGTTGCGTTGCTCCTGGGAGTATGGGTTCGAGTCACTTCTGGGGTGTGAGTTTTCATTCGCATATAGTCCTGGGGACCATTCAGGCTTGTTCGCATTGTGTTCCTCACGTGTGCCCCAAAGAATGAGGTGATTTGGTAAAATGCTATGCCCAAGATAACCATCCGAGTGCCGGCGGTGAGTGGTTCAAATAGCTTCGGCTATCACCTCATTTTGTCCGGTCGTGATGGTCAAGTGGTTTAAGGCGTCTTGTACATACCAGTTGCGTTGCTCCTGGGAGTATGGGTTCGAGTCACTTCTGGGGTGTGAGTTTTCATTCGCATATAGTCCTGGGGACCATTCAGGCTTGTTCGCATTTGTGTTCCTCACGTGTGCCCCAAAGAATGAGGTGATTTGGTAAAATGCTATGCCCAAGATAACCATCCGAGTGCCGGCGGTGAGGTGGTTCAAATAGCTTCGGCTATCACCTCATTTTGTCCGGTCGTGATGGTCAAGTGGTTTAAGGCGTCTTGTACATACCAGTTGCGTTGCTCCTGGGAGTATGGGTTCGAGTCACTTCTGGGGTGTGAGTTTTTATTCGCATATAGTCCTGGGGACCATTCAGGCTTGTTCGCATTTGTGTTCCTCACGTGTGCCCCAAGAATGAGGTGATTTGTAAAATGCTATGCCCAAGATAACCATCCGAGTGCCGGCGGTGAGGTGGTTCAAATAGCTTCGGCTATCACCTCATTTTGTCCGGTCGTGATGGTCAAGTGTTTAAGGCGTCTTGTACATACCAGTTGCGTTGCTCCTGGGAGTATGGGTTCGAGTCACTTTGGGGTGTGAGTTTCATTCGCATATAGTCCTGGGGACCATTCAGGCTTGTTCGCATTTGTGTTCCTCACGTGTGCCCCAAAGAATGAGGTGATTTGGTAAAATGCTATGCCCAAGATACCATCCGAGTGCCGCGGTGAGGTGGTTCAAATAGCTTCGCTATCACCTCATTTTGTCCGTCGTGATGGTCAAGTGGTTTAGGCGTCTTGTACATACCAGTTGCGTTGCTCCTGGGAGTATGGGTTCGAGTCACTTCTGGGGTGTGAGTTTTCATTCGCATATAGTCCTGGGGACCATTCAGGCTTGTTCGCATTTGTGTTCCTCACGTGTGCCCCAAAGAATGAGGTGATTTGATAAAATGCTATGCCCAAGATAACATCCGAGTGCCGGCGGTGAGGTGGTTCAAATAGCTTCGGCTATCACCTCATTTTGTCCATCGTGATGGTCAAGTGGTTTAAGGCGTCTTGTACATACCAGTTGCGTTGCTCCTGGGAGTATGGGTTCGAGTCACTTCTGGGGTTGAGTTTTCATTCGCATATAGTCCTGGGGACCATTCAGGCTTGTTCGCATATATAGTAT
>WNGS01008011.1:28321-44652 GCA_020271785.1 Procambarus virginalis
TAGGTGACGGATCACCCTTTTTAAAAATTACTCTCGTGATGATAAAGCTACGATTGTTCCTCGCTGAGCTACGACCGGTAGCTACGTTTGACTCGCCCTTGAGAAAAACATCCACACTAGCAGCCGTCCTCCCTAAGACACATTCACGACTAGACTGTTTGAGGTCAGCCTCGCTGCAAACATGACCCCCCTCTTCGATGATAACTCAGCCCCACACTCTAGGCGACAGTACGCCGTCTGCGACCTTCCCGTTATACCTAGATCTCGAGGCAACTCTTAGTACCTCAGAAATTATATTAAGCGTCCTTCCCGTGATAATTTCCCAGACAACCTGCCGAACAGATTGCTGTACAACACATATAACTGTGTTGCACACCCCTGAAAGCTATGCAGAGAAATGAGAACTAATTTTCTGTCCATAGATTTCAGAGCGAAACGCATACCCCAAACTCTCTCAGTTTCCCGTATGACGCACTAAATCATAACACTTAACATACGTGTGGCTCCGAGCAACGAATCGCGACCCGCTTAAACATACAAACACACGAAACCCGAGCAGCCGGCGCAGGGTACCCCCAAAAAGTGAACACCCCCAAATTTATTGGACCACCGCTCGCACCATTGTAACATTGGCTATGACTACTGCCAACATTGTAACATTGGGTACGATAACCCAATGTAAAACCAGGTAAAATACTAAACTAATAAATGTACACATTTCTTATCCTGAGTACCACTTCCTGTAGGTTGCACTTGGTAACACTGTTATTGAACACTAACACTGTAAAATAAGCTGACATATGATGGTTACACCGGATCCAAAGGTACACTAAAAACAAGGAAATGCTACACAGGATTAAATACGCTGCCACCATCTGCCTTGACCACTGAGACTAAATCAAACAACGAGGCAAGAAACATTGCTTGACTTGGAGAGTACTTTCTATAACTGTCATTAATTATGGGACGGTTGTCAGCCACTATATCCAAACTATTAAGAGGATTCAACATTTGACACAGACGGAAAATTTAACATGAGTTTATTGAGATACCAAATTATAATAAACCCCACTATCAATCCGACTCTAAACACTGGCAAATAGTTTAAGAAATTTAGATATGGAACAAAATTACAGAGATCACACACATTACCTTAATTAAGACCTCTGTCTCTCCGTCCGGTGGACACTTGTCTCTCCCCCTGGCTGGGGATGTCCTACCCAGCACCTCTCTGGACCCGGTCGTCCTACACTCTGTCTCACCCCTAGCTCTACAGGCCCCTATATACACCATTACAAAAGGGGGGGTGAAGATTTATTACACCAAGACGAGGTCGGCCACACGGGCACCAGCACTCAAGAATTCTCAAATTACGTGTGAGACTGACCCTTGACCTGGCCAAAAGGGAGATCCATGGATGTGAACTGTAGGGGGGGGGGGTCATGGGTGTTACAGAGTATCAGGACTTTCTGGAGGGGTCGCCCTAATGGATTCTCATTGTCTCGCTCGCCTGGCAGCTTCCATCTCTGAAGTCAGTGGTTCAACGGCTACTGACACTGTGCTGCACTCTCATTCTCTCACCAGAATAAGAGTTAAGGTTCAGGGAGTGCCTGAGTTGTGGGATGTGATTGCAGAAAGTGAAATGTGTAAATTGAATGGTACATTTGTTGAACCCTCCTGGTACACAGTTCAGGATGATACTGTTACATTGTATATTCCAAACACTAGTAATGTAGACATCCATCTCCAGTCTGGCACCCATATTGTAGATTTTGCCCTTTACTTGTTACTGGTGCGAGTTGTGGATGATGTCTCCATGGATCATACTGTTTGTACTCTCACACCAGGAGAACAAGGATCTCAGCCAGAGGTGCAAGCGCTACACCTCAGTCCTACTGATTTTCCTGACTCTGTGGCTTAGCTTTTGGAAATTTTGAACAGGAATAGAGCCGTTGTTGCTCTACCAGGAGAAAAGTTCGGTCTCACTCCTCTTATTACACATAAAATTCCCCTTGAACAAGGAACTATGCCTATTTATGTACCAGCTTACCGTCTTCCCCATTCTCAGTGAGCCGAAGCCGATAGACTCATAGAGGAAATGTTTATTTATTTATTTATTTATTTATTTATTTATTTATGCATATACAAGAAGGTACATTGGGAATGTGTGGATACATAAAATGGTAATTACAGTCTTGTAAAGCCACTAGTACGCGCAGCGTTTCGGGCAGAAACCTGGCCAAAAGGAATGGCTAAAATGGAATGGCCAAAATGGAATGTTACAGAATGATGTAATTGAATCGAGTTATTTGCCATGGAACGCTCCATTGATTCTTGTACTAATGCGAGATGGGACTAGGAGACCTGTATTCGATTATCGGAAGCTTAACAGAGTAACTATACCTGATCGTTTCCCACTTCCAGTCCTAAATGATTTGTTGCAAAGTATTGGTCGAAACAAAATATTCTTAACGTTAGATTTGTGGCAGGGATTCTGGCAAATCCCACTTGATGAGGAAAGTAAACATTTGACAGCCTTTAGTACTCCCAATGGTCATTTTCATTTCAAAAGAATGCCATTTGGTTTACAGAGTAGTTAATAACCTTTTCACGGCTCATGACGAATCTATTTCGTAGATTGATAGGAAGTACACTTCTAGTTTACCTTGATGATCTCATAATCATGTCGCAAGATGTTCAGACCCATTTCCAGAACCTTGAGAAAGTACTTGCAAAGCTTGCAGAAGCTAATTTAAAAATAAAGCTTGCAAAATTTTCATTTTTAAAGAGAAGATTAATTTTCTAGGTCATACAGTTACACCTTCAGGTATTACATTGAATGAATAAAAAATTATTGCTGCCCGTGATTTTCCAATGCCTCGTACCGCAGAAGCCGTAAGACAGTTCACAGGTTTTGTAGGATTTTATTGTTCATTTATTGCTGGATTCTCTATTATAACCGCTCCACTTTACAAGTTGCAAAGAAAAGATGAACCCTTTGTTTGGGGAGAGGCCCAGGATCAGTCATTCAAAAAACTCAATGCAGCCTTGATTTCATCACCTGTCCTTAGGTACCCAGATTTTTTTAAACCTTTTACGTTGGTTACAGATGCTAGTGACATAGGTTTAGGTGCTGCATTACTTCAAACAGAAGGTCACAGAGATCACACAATAGCTTATGCTAGCTGTACTTTATCTAAAGAAGAGAAAAATTATAGTGCAACAGAACATGAAGCCTTGGCAGTTGTCTGGGCCCTTAAACATTTCAGGGATACAATTTATAATTACCCAGTTCATGTTCTTACAGATCACCAACCATTAATTCCCTTGTTCAAAAAAAGAATCCAGTTGGAAAGTTTGCTAGATATTTGCTCACAATTCAAGAGTTCAATCCCACATTTGGTTATACTCCAGGAAAGCAAAATGTTGTAGCCGATGCATTTTCTCACACACGTAGCTGCAATTCAGTTAAATTACCCAACATTAGATGCTACAGTAGTCGAGACGGAATAGAGACAAGACCCCATATGGGCACCCGTCATTAAATTTTTGACTAAGCAAGATACTTGCCTGATTCATAAACCTCCAGTACCATTGAAAGAGTGATGTTAGACAATTTACTGTGTAGAGTAGTAAAGCTAGGGACAGCCCCGAGGAAATGTTGTCAGTTACTTGTTCCAGCTGTCTTATTACCAACTGTGTTAAAAATTATCCATGATGCTCCTGCAAGTGCACATCCATGGAAAGGATCATACACTCCATCAAGGTCGATTGAAGTATTTTTGTCCAAAAATAGCTATGGAGATTGCTCATTATGTTGAGAGATGTTTAACCTGCTTACAGCACAAGGGACATGTTTCAGAACCTAATCCAATTCAGGTGTACCCAGCAACTAATGCTCCTTGGGAACGAGTATCGATGGATTTGTTGACAAATTTTGCGGAACAGAAAAAGGGAACAAACACTTGCTTGTAGTGGTTGATAATTTTTCAGGGTATTGCAAACTAATTCCTATCCTGAACAAAACAGCAGAAACTATAGCCAGTGCATTCCATGACCAAATAATTTGTAGATATAGTAAGCCTAAAGTAATCCTTTCAGATAATGGTCCAGAATTCAGTAATAGTATTTTAACTAGCTTATGTGATTTATATTACATTATAAAATGTAGTATCATGCCTTACCACCCAGCAAGTAACGGATTAGCAGAATGTACTAACATGAAAGTGCTAGATTCCTTGAGAGTCACGTTGAATTTTGATAACAACAATTGGGATGATTTTATACCCTTAATTCAGTGTACCATAAATTTTTCAATTAATGTTTCCACACGTGACACACCACACGCTATTCTTTATGATACAGATAAGTTCCTCCCTAATGAATTTATTAATGTACCTCCTACTCCCTTATATAACGTAGATGATTTTGTTCAAGCGAAGCGTAGACAAATGCAACTAGTACTCAAGAAAATGCGAGAACAACTGTCGAAAGCAACAGCCAAGTTCACTCGAGCAAGGAATGCAGGAGCTAAACCCAGTAAGATAACTATTGGATCTATTGGTCCATATAAGGTAATCGAGCTTATTAAAGGTAATAAGTACAGACTTAGGAACTTGGTAACAGGAGAGTATATAAATGAACATTTAGACCACATGAAGTTAGCTAAAATGACTGTTGATGAGACTGATGAGGAAGATGACAATGAACTTACCCAGACAGATTCTCTTATTGGGACACCACCTTCTGTGGTTGACAGACCACTTTATGTACAGCAACCCCATACTAGCACCTATAATCTTAGATCTAGATCTCTCGTTTCAACCGTGCACTCACCACATGTCCATTGGCTAGATGTTAACGAGGTTATCTCTCAAGATGATAGTTTGTCACATGCAGTTTCATCTGTTCCTGACCTTCAGTCAGAGCCAGAGTTGTATAGTGCTCTGGATGAGCTGGGGGGTAGATATCCGCAGAATTTATAATTAAATGAACTCTGCAGTTATCTGTTTTGTTTTGCAAAATTCATTTGCAGTATTTCTACTACATGTGTCTTATTATTACCATTATATATATTATAACAAAGTTTTCTTAACTTTATAAGTTTATTTTCTGTTATAAATTAGATGCCATTGTTAAGTCTACTGCCATTTGTATTTTTTTACAGTACTTGTCGAAAAGAGTTCATTAATGTTCTAGACACCACATTGAGGCCAGTGAATCCTGACTGCTATCACTCAGATGTTAGTCTTCTTGATCCAGGTCTTGTATATAGCTTGTAAATATAATGTACATTATAAAAAATCCTCATTATCTAATATTAAAACTCATTTGTGGTTGTTAGGTCAGAACTTTTGTTCCATTAATGTAAATAATTGTCTTTAATTTTGTTTTGTTTCCCAAGCACATGCCATTAACACATGTTAATAATTTAGTTTAGGCAATACCTTGAGTTGTATTGTTCATTCTGATAATTAGACATACGCATGTTCTTAATACTCTGGTTTAATTAAAGCATTGTTACCATGATTTTCACCTATTATGATCATTTTTTTTATTATGCAAATTTCACATGTAAGCCATTATTGAATGCCACCGAGGTTCTTTCAGTATCATTGTAACTATATAGCTAGCCAGAGCTTGTCGACAAGAGACGTCGACTCCGTAGCGTGTCCGAGCGGTGTTAATACTCAAATTGTATGACGGTTGAAACATAACCAATCACAGGCGAGTAGGCCTCTCATGTCATGCCTGACAGAGCCGGCACCAGCCGTGCTCCCAGCGGCCTCAGTATCTCACAGACCCAGAGTAGGTTGGACCTCGGCTGAAAGATATAGACCTTGTTACCCTCAATCATAACTACCAAAGTGTCTACTGTGGTATATCTACAACCAGCATACATCCAAGAAGGCCACGAATAACCCCCACATGCCAACGATGCCGCAGGTAGCACCCCCACTCAGCGAACAACGCTGCAGGTAGCACCCCACACATGCGAACAATGCTGCAGGTAGCACCCCCACTCATGCGAACAACGCGCAGGTAGCACCCCACACATGCGAACATGCTGCAGGTAGCACCCCCACCTGCGAACGACGCTGCAGGTAGCACCCCACACATGCCAACAACACTGCAGGTAGCACCCACACACATGCGAACGACGCTGCAGGTAGCACCCCACACATGCGAACGACGCCGCAGGTAGCACCCCACACATGCAAAGACGCCGCAGGTAGCACCCCACACATGCCAACGACGCCGCAGGTAGCACCCACACACATGCGAACGACGCTGCAG
This sequence comes from Procambarus virginalis, assembly GCA_020271785.1. Taxonomy (NCBI): domain Eukaryota; kingdom Metazoa; phylum Arthropoda; class Malacostraca; order Decapoda; family Cambaridae; genus Procambarus; species Procambarus virginalis. Next base: position 34,619 of record WNGS01008011.1, read on the forward strand.
GTAGCACCCCCACACATGCGAACGACGCCGCAGGTAGCAGCACCCTTACACATGTGACCCGCCGCCGCAGGTAGCCCCCACACATGCCAAAGACGCCGCAGGTAGCACCCCACACATGCCCGCGCCGCAGGTAGCACCCCCACACATGCGAACGACGCCGCAGGTAGCAGCACACCCCCTTACACATGTGACCGCCGCCGCAGGTAGCACCCCACACATGCCAAAGACGCCGCAGGTAGCACCCCACACATGCCAACGACGCCGCAGGTAGCACCCCCACACATGCGAACAACGCCGCAGGTAGCACACCCACATGCGAACGACGCCGCAGGTAGCACCCCACACATGCCAAAGACGCCGCAGGTAGCACCCCACACATGCCAAAGACGCCGCGGTAGCACCCCACACATGCCAACGACGCCGCAGGTAGCACCCCCACACATGCCAACGCCGCAAGGTAGCACCCCACACATGCGAACGACGCCGCAGGTAGCACCCCACACATGCCAAAGACGCCGCAGGTAGCTCCCCCACACATGCCAATGCCGCCACAGGTAGCACCCCACACATGCCAAAGACGCCGCAGGTAGCACCCACACATGCGAACGACGCCGCAGGTAGCACCCACACATGCGAACGCCGCCGCAAGTAGCACCCCACACATGCCAACAACTCCGCCGGTAGACTCCACACATGCGAACGCCGCCGCAAGTAGCACCCCATACATGCCAACGACGCCGCAGGTAGCACCCCACATGCCCCCGCCGCCAAGTAGCACCCCACACATGCCAACGACGCCGCAAGGAGCACACCACACATGCAACGACGCCGCAGGTAGCACCCCACACAAGCCAACGACGCCGCAGTAGCACCCCATACATGCCAACGACGCCGCAGGTGGCACCCACACATGCCCACGCCGCCACAGGTAGCACCCCACACATGCCAACGACGCCGCAGTAGCACACACCATGCCAACGACGCCGCAGGTAGCACCCCACACATGCCAACGACGCCGCAGGTAGCACCCCACACATGCAACGACGCCGCAGGTAGCACCCCCCACTCATGCCCACGACTCCACATGTAGCACCCCACACATGCCCAGCGGCCGCAGGTAGCACCCCACACATGCCAACGAACGCCGCAGGTAGCACCCCTACACATGCCAACGACGCCGCAGGTAACACCCCACACATGCCCACGATTCCACAGGTAGCACCCCACACATGCCCGACGCCGCAGGTACACCCCACTCATGCCCACGACTCCACATGTAGCACCCCCACACATGCCATGATGCTGCATGTAACACCCCCCTACACATGGCCACGACGCCGCAGATAGCCCCCACATATGCCCACGACGCCGCAGGTAGCACCCCACACATGCGAACGACGCCGCAGGTAGCACCCCCCACACGTGCCCACGACGCCACAGGTAGCACCCACATATGCCCACGACGCGGTTGGTAGCAACCCCCACACATACAAACGACGCCGCAGGTAGCACCCCACATATGCCCACGACGCCGCAGGTAACATCCCACACATGCGAACGACGCCGCAGGTAGCACCCCTCCCCACGTGCCGCACGACGCCACAGGTAGCACCCCACATATGCCTAGGACGCCGCAGGTAGCACCCACTATGCCCACGACGGCACTGGTAGCCACCCCACATATGCCCAGGACGCCACAGGTAGCACCCACATATGCCCACGACGCCACAGGTAGCACCCCACATATGCCCACGACGCCGCTGGTAGCACCCCACATATGCCCACACGCCACAGGTAGCACCCCACACATGCGAACGACGCCGAGGTAGCAGCACCCTTACACATGTGACCGCGCCGCCCAGGTAGCACCCCACACATGCCAAAGACGCCGCAGGTAGCACCCACACATGCCAACGCCGCAGGTAGCACCCCCACACATGCGAAAACGCCGCAGGTAGCACACCCACACATGCGAACGACGCCGCAGGTAGCACCCCACACATGCCAAAGACGCCGCAGGTAGCTCCCCCACATGCCAATGCCGCCACAGGTAGCACCCCCACACATGCCAACGAAGCCGCAGGTAGCACCCACCACACATGCGAACACGCCGCAGGTAGCACCCCACACATGTGACGCCGCCGCAGGTAGCACCCCACACATGCCAATGCCGCCACAGGTAGCACCCCACCCGCCAAAGACGCCGCAGGTAGCACCCCACACATGCGAACGACGCCGCAGGTAGCACCCCACACATGCGAACGCCGCCGCAAGTAGCACCCCACACATGCCAACAACTCCGCCGGTAGCACTCCACACATGTGAACGCCGCCGCAAGTAGCACCCCACACATGCCAACAACGCCGCAAGTAGCACCCCACACATGCGAACGCCGCCGCAAGTAGCACCCCCACATGCGAACGATGCCGCATGTAGCACCCTTAAACATGCGAACAACGCCGCAGGTAGCACCCCACACAAGCCAACGACGCCGCAAGTAGCACCCCATACATGCCAACGACGCCGCAGGTGGCACCCACACATGCCCACGACGCCACAGGTAGCACCCCACACATGCCAACGACGCCGCAGGTAGCACACCACACATGCCAACGACGCCGCAGGTAGCACCCACACATGCCAATGACGCCGCATGTAACACCCCACACATGCCAACGATGCCACAGGTAGCACCCCACACATGCCAACGACGCCGCAGGTAGCACCCACACATGCAACGACCTCGCAAGTAGCACCCCACACATGCCCACGACGCCACAGGTAGCACCCCACTCATGCCCACGACTCCACAGGTAGCACCCCACACATGCCCAGAACGCCGCAGTAGCACCCCACACATGCCAACGACGCCGCAGGTAGCACCCCCACACATGCCAACGACGCCGCAGGTAACACCCCACACATGCCCACGATGCCACAGGTAGCACCCCACACATGCCCACGACGCCGCAGGTAGCACCCCACTCATGCCCACGACTCCACATGTAGCACCCCACACATGCCAACGACGCCGCAGGTAGCACCCCCCCCCCCACGTGCCCACGACGCCACAGGTAGCACCCCACATATGCCCACGACGCGGCTGGTAGCAACCCCCCACACATACCCACGACGCCGCAGGTAGCACCCCACATATGCCCACGACGCCGCAGGTAACATCCCACACGTGCTAACGACGCCGCAGGTAGCACCCCTCCCCACGTGCCCACGACGCCACAGGTAGCACCCCACATATGCCTAGGACGCCGCAGGTAGCACCCCACATATGCCCACGACGGCACTGGTAGCACCCCACATATGCCCAGGACGCCACAGGTAGCACCCCACATATGCCCACGACGCCACAGGTAGCACCCACATATGCCCACGACGCCGCTGGTAGCACCCCCCCACGTGCCCACGACGCCACAGGTAGCACCCCACATATGCCCAGGACGCCACAGGTAGCACCCCACATATGCCCACGACGCCACAGGTAGCACCCCACATATGCCTACGACGCCGCTGGTAGCAACCCCCACACATACCCACGACGCCGCAGGTAGCACCCCTCACACATAACTCCCCCGAGGTCAGGTCCTCATATATAACTCACTCAACAGGCATTATTTTTTGGCAAACTATCACAATTACTTCTGCTTGTGGCCAAGTTTTAATTAACTGTCCTCTACTATATTTCAGGCCATCCCGGTCACATAGTGCCCCTCCTGCCCTATCCTCCCCTCAGCTTATCCTTCATCAGTGAAACCATATATAACCCACATACGAAAATTTGGATTTAATACACTTACACATATATTGGATCTTTTCTTCACCTTCATTCAAGCACTATGGTATTGTAGTAAGTTATCCAATATCTCGCTTGTTATACCCATTCATCCACTTGCACACTTCAGTCAGGTCACCCCTTACTCTTTGCCCTTATTGAGAATGTAAAAAACTTTTTCAATCAATCTTCATATGGAAGGTTTCTGATTTGCCGGATTAACTTTATCGTCCTACGCTGTTCGCGCTCTAGTGAATTCATGTCCATTCTACATTGGGGCGACCAAACCTGAACTACATATTCTAAATGCGGCCTAACGAGAGCATGATATAGCTGAAGAATAATACCAGGTGTTTTATTACTAACGCTTCGAAATTTGAATCCCCATGTCCTATATATATATAACTTATTTCGAACACATATGCAAGGATTTTTTGGCTTTATATGCTTACTAATCATAACTCCCAAATCCCTCTCGCAATCTTAAAACCATCTATCTCATATTCCGTAACTCTATCATCATTACCTTGCCTTAAAACCCTGAAGGTCTTTTGCAGCCTTTCAGAGTTATGGTCATTAACATTAAATTTGTGATGACAAATATTTTATGGTGAGTTAGAATCAATACGATGGTAGAGATGATATAATGTTGAAGGTGTAGTCAAGTAGGGAAGATGGTGAGTGTGTTTGGTGAACGCACATCTAACGTGGGATTACACAGGCAAGTCTTCGCAGAAACATCGAATCAAGGTGTTTATACTAGGCGGGTCCTGTTTAAAAAGTGAAAGTCCCCTTTCACCCATTTACACTTCCAATCAGATGCTGAAGCCCCTTATTCAGTTGATCTCAATTATGCAAGCTGATACCCTGATACACAGATTATTTGATCAGTGTATCACCCAGTGTAATGGGGTGATACACTGATCACCCCATTACAATGGACGGAATTAGGAATTGCGACAATTGAAAAATTTTAGTCTTCATATTTTATATCATCTGAGGAAGCCTGGAGATGTGGAAGTGACCTCGTGAGATCCATTTTTGAAATACGTGAAAAAAGAGGTCAAAAGTGTGATTATAATTACTGATAAAAGAGTATTTTTATAAATAATAATCTTAGGACCTTAGGATTAAAGTCCTAAGATTATTTAGGTTTAATCTTAGGTTTATTTTTTTACATGAATAATCTTAGGACCTGGTTTTGGTTTTAGTCAATTATCATTACACACAGAAATCACAACTGCGTGATGCATCGAATGAACAAATCCACAAGGGCCGTGACGAGGATTCGAACCTGCATCCGAGAGCATCCCAGATGCTCTGGGGATCCACCCCAGGATGGGGAGAATCCTCGTCACAGCCCTTATGGATTTGTTCTTAGTCAACTAACGTTTAAATTTATATTATTTGTTAACCTTTCAGTTCGGTTGATGTTGTGGTTTAGCGAGCATTCCTGTTTTATCTATGATGTCGTCATCTGGTACTCACAACACCCATGTACTGTCTATGATGTCATCTGGTACTCACAACACCCATGTACTGTCTATGATGTCATCATCTGGTACTCACAACACCCATGTACTGTCTATGATGTCATCTGGTACTCACAACATATTATGAGGCAAGTGTCTACTCTCCTCGTGAATGTGAGGTACGCTGCATATAGGACCCGTGTGAGGGTAGTACTTGTAACAGACTCATATTATCTGAATCATTCAAATAAAAACTACTGTAAGTGTCTCATTGAATCCAACTCTCTTAAGTCGCTTTCTCAACGAATGCTTCTTCCTAGCAGGCCATTACCTTTCTTAAGTCAATCTACAAATCTATCCTTTCTCTCATCCACTCCCTTCCCATCTCCCTCTTCCCTTGTCTTCCCAACTTCCCTTCTCTTCCCCACTGGTCGAAAAAATCAGTCTAAAGTTGACTAAGAAGATGGAGCACTGTGGCTTCGTGGTGGCCTCAAAGACTCCACTTACTGCCAAAGACCGCTCGAGTTAGCCCCAGCAGACGCAAGAAAAGCGGCCCAAGTAGGTGGAGGAGGAGAAGGAGTCGCTCTTGGCCTGGTCGACTTGGGGGAAGAGTCGTTCGAGTGCCACTCATGACAGGAGAAGCAGCCTCTTCTTGCTCTGGTCGAGTGCTCAGCGTTGAGGTCGTTTCTGTCTATGTTACTCATATTGTCATTGTTGCATTTCTGTCCTTACTGACGTATCCTTGTTAATTCGTTAATTATAACACGTTTTGGCTTATTATGTTAGTATTATTGTAACTTTGTATTATTTATATTTTATAATCGTAATAAAAGTATAATGATTCAAATAATCACAATTAATATCTTTATAATATTATTATTAGCATTATTATCCATTAACCTAATTATTATCGCAAAAAATATATATTACAATGCCGTACATCACTCTTGCTTGCGAAGACAAAGCTCACGCTGCTCCATGCTAGAGAACAGCTTGACCACATCTGTCCTACACATCCCATTATTGACAATGATCCTCGCCAGACGAGAAGGTTCGAACCCCTCCCAGCGCCCACATCGTGTCAATATGAACACCACACACTGCCCTCGCTATGATTACCTCACCCTGTAATTGTCGACCTTTCATTGAAGAGGGAATATTGACTTCCCTGGCACTTAGAGTCAATTAGTTACACCTGTGACCTCGTTATTGATCTGCAGGTGTGTGAATGTGTCTCAGAGGGTTATTATGATCTGCAGGTGTGTGAATGTGTCCCAGAGGGTTATTATGATCTGCAGGTGTGTGAATGTGTCCCAGAGGGTTATTATGATCACCAGGTGTGTGAATGTGTCAGAGAGGGTTATTATGATCACCAGGTGTGTGAATGTGTCCGCAGAGGGTTATTATGATATGCAGGTGTGTGAATGTGTCAGAGAGGGTTAAAATGATCTCCAGGTGTGTGAATGTGTCCCGGAGGGTTATTATGGGTCTAACCTAACTTCCCACATGGTGCCTTCGGTGTTAGTGATCTTCTCTGGTCAGGTTATATACATTATATATTGTCTTCAGAGAGAGCTTGAGTAATGATAATACAAGGAATTACTTTCATGGAGAATACAATTATTATTAATCATGACAGAAGTCTTAATAGTAAGGGGGGGGGGTAATTTGTTTGTACCGCTTGTAGATGTTGTAGCAGTAGTTCTTGTAGATTTCAACTAATTTGGTCTGGGACAGATAGCCTGTGTATGTGTATACATTAGGCTTGTATTACAACCTGTCCTCTCGCATAACACATAGTATTTTGAAGTAAAAATCCCCTAACGTCGAATTTAAGATGTACTAAAAGTCATAGCTGCTCGTAAAATTGCCGTGTTGGCCCGCTGGTATAATGTGGGCATTCATAGATCCTCGGTTAGGTTAATTAAATGCGGGCAATTTAGTACATCATTTTAGTGACGCTGTGAACGCTGGACAGACCGAGGTGCCCCACCAGGTCGAATTACTGACCTGCCACAGGATGTAAGACCACAACAGTTGACTAGGTCTGGGGTAATTGTTTCAACTAGGTGAACAGAGGCATTAGTTACTATGGAACGTGTCCAACCATTTCTATCTCGCCAGGGATTCGAACCTGGGAAACTCGATAGTGATACGAGAACGAACTCAACAGTACTACAGAGACCCTACTAATTAAAGTAAATGCAGCAGCACTAACATTAGTTGAGACATTAAATACAGTAGTAGATGAAGTAGAAGTACTTGCTGGAAGGGTACTATGAATATTAGCAGCAGAATAGCAGTTGAAACCCGTCAACCACACGACGAAACCTTGTTACAACGTTCAAAGAAGTTGTAACACCTAACAAGTTGTGACAACCTATATTGCAAATTGTAACAACGTTCTATCTATGTAAATAAAAATGAAAATGTTCGTTTGTTCAAAATCGCTAATCTCCAAAACTTCTTCACCGACTGCTTTGAAATTTTCACACAACGTTCCATTCGCATCCGAGCAGGTTTTTATATACATACTATATAGATGTTATGTCTGTGATGGGAAAAAACATGTTTTTTTTTTAAACTGTGTTTTTCATGTGTTTTTCATGTGAGGGAAATCTCCGAAACCTGTTTACTGATTGCTTTGAAATTTTGACTCAATGTTGCATTCGAATAGAGGAGTGTTTTTATTTACCTACTATATACATGCCTTACCTGTGATAGGAAAAACATGATTTTTTGGAAAATCAGCACCATCTGTAGGACGTAAGTGCAACACATGCTGTAAACTCTGAAAGCACTTCTCCGATTGCTTTGAAATTTTGTCACAACGTTCCATTCGAATACGTGCATTTTTTTGTATACCTACTATCTAGATGCCACACCTTTGACAGGTAAAAACATGCTTTTTTGGAAAAACAGCGCCATCTGTTGCACGTAAGAGCAACACACGCTATTTAAAATGCGTTCCGATTTCAATTCAATGTTTCCAATTGCACTGATAAATTGTTTTTTCACAGACTTGATTTATTTTCATTTTGATTTAATTATTTTGTGTGACATTGCCTTGGAATTGAGCTGCGTTGCTTACCGTAGTGTTCGTATCACGTGTATAGTTTATTTGTTTCTTCTTTCATTGTTTTCATTTCGTTTTTTTAACTGTTCTTATTTTTCAGTGCAATTGGTGGTGAAATTGAGCTGTGTCGATTGATCTGCATTTGAATTGAAATATTTCGTTAGCATTTTTTGTTTTTGTTTTGAAAACAAGAAAATGGACAACACGTTTATTTCACAGCTGCAAATGTGCAACAAACAGCTATGAAACCCCCGGCTACAACGTTAACTGCTTTCTTCACGTTATGTCAAAATGACGTGTATACAAAAACATTGCTGTATTCGGAAGTGCCTACGTATTACACATAGAATGCCAGTAGAAAATCATTTGAACGACGTAAACTAGGAGAACGAGTCGACGGACAACCTGGCATATTTAATCAAACTACGATAGGCAGACTGTACACCGTGCATCCCAATCAAGATGAATGCTTCTTTCTTCGCAAGCTGATGGTAAATGTGCCCGGTCCAACGTCTTTCCAGCAATTAAGATTTGTCAACGGCGTTACACATTCCACTTTCCGTAGTGCATGTCAAGCTTTGAATTTATTGGAGAACGACCGATACTTGAATGTATGCATTAATGACACGTACAACACGTCACATCCAAATCAAATTATTGCATTGTTTGCAATCATATTGACCACCGGTTCTCCTTCATCTCCAACAGAGTATGGGAGAAACACAAATCGCACATGGCTGAAGATATTGTCCGTCGAATATGCAAGGAAAATTCAAATACGAAAATGAATTTCACAGCAGAAATCTACAATGAAGCGTTGATAATGTCTGAAGATTTGTGTTTGGAAATTGCAAACAAAGTTCTCATTAAATTGGGAATGCCATCATCGAATCAATCTGCTGCTGTTTCGTTCAGTGTAGAATTGCGTCGTGAATAAAATTACAACACGAGTGATCTGTTATCGTATGTGCAATCAAATATTCTTAAGCTAACACTTGAGCGAAAAGGCATTTACGATCAAATAATTCAAACTGTCAATAACGGATTTGGAGAAATCTTCTTAGATGCGCCAGAAGGAACTGTAAAACCTTTCTAATTAGATTGATTTTGGCAGCATTTCGATCCCAAAATGGCATAACCTTAGCTCTTGCATCGTCCGGAATAGCTGCGACATTGTTACCAGGTGGATGAACTGCTACTTCGGCTTTGAAATTGCCATTGAACATGCAATTCATTGAAACTCCCACGTGTAATATTTCCAAAGCATCCGGCATGGGAAAAGTATTGCAGAAATGTAAACCTATTGTTGGGATGAATGCACAATGGCCGTAAAAAAATCACTCTAGGCCCCTGACCGATCTTTGCAAGATTTGCATGGAAACATCATACTATTTGGGAACGCATTAATATTGCTTGCAGGAGATTTCATGCAAATATTACCTGTAAATCCTTGATCGACACCAGCAAACGAAATAAATAATTGCCTGAAATACTCTACTTTGTGGCGCCACGTAAAAATGTTAAAATTACCTACAAATATTCGTGTCCAGCTGCAAAACGACTCATCAGCTGAGATATTCTCACATCAATTTCTGGAAATTGAGAACGGAAAGGGATACCACCACCGCACGAACTGCAACTAAAAATCGACGTGCCCATTATCATGTTACGAAATATCAACCAGCGAAAGCTTAGCAAC
>WNGS01008014.1:0-11737 GCA_020271785.1 Procambarus virginalis
TGTGTGTGTGTAGTGTATGCGCGGGTACACACGCGTCTGCAGGGAGTATATGTGCATGCGAAAGTTACAGAAATGCGATGTGTTGGAAACTTGGAGATGGTGTGTGCGTGAGAGAGAGACAGGGAAAGGTGTGTGTACACGTGTTGAGGGAGAGGGTGTGTGGTAGAGACCTGGGTAATGCCGGTATCACATCTATTACAAGTAAAGTTCGAATCATGTTATTCATTAAATCAAATATTTTTGTTTCTATTAAGATTTTGTAAATTAGTTTTCTGGTATTATTATAGTATTGAAAATATTTACAAGAGTGTTCCCTCTAATCTCTGCCATGGTTAGGTTTTGTTGCATTAATCAAACATTATTCCTAGGATTTAGGTATAAAGTAAGTTAAAAACTAGGACACATTTACTGTAGTCATCACCATGGAAGCCTTAAAGCCCTACTTGGCTAGAGAGGTTGATGGAAGGTTCCGAGGGCAGGTTCTGGAGGAGGGCGCCCCAGCTGTACAGGAGGGAGGTAATAGGTCAACCGGACGCCCGCCAGCCACCCACTGCCAGGCCCTCTGCACAGCCACAGGATCACGCCCCACGTCCCCACGCTCACCAGCAACGCCACCCACAGCTCTCTTGAAGACATAGATCACGTAGCATATATGAAGAGTTCAACACACCTCAGATACTTTCAATTCATTAATTAAATATCGGCCTAGTGTACACACCAGAAAAAGGTCTGATTATTGAGAGATAAGCAGGAAGGAGGGCAGCTTCAGAGATGTTATTGCCATGACATCAGAAGGGTACGACAATAGGAACTTGACCACCTTGAGGCGTCCCTGCGTGGCCGCCACTATTGTGCTGAAGTCCACCTCCTCTCGCTGTAGCTGGCCGATCATCCCAGTAAAGCAGCCATTGATGTTGTCGCCAAAAGACCGGTTAGGCTCGCATATATATCGAAACTGGAAGTATATATGTCTTATATATATATATATATATATATATGAGATAATGTCTGTTTTAATATCTGTTCACATTTGGAATGCAGATGCTTCAGACTACCTTCATTCATATATATATATATATATATATATATATAATATATATATATATATATATATATATATATATATATATATATACAACTTTTAGAACACTTTCCCACAAGGAGACTCGAACCCTCGCCAGCACAGAAGCCTTCCAGCAACCGGCATAACAGGTACGCCTTAACCCACTGCACCACGCTCAGACCCTTAAAAGAGATGGCAATTTCGGGGTATTTCAATACCTCAAAGACTACCACCTCCCAAGGGCAACTAGAGCAAGTGAGGGGTCAATTTTACGTTTTTCATCAAGTCCCTGTTAATATGGGAAGACACTGTGTCTATGCTTGATGCACAACTTGCCTAAACACGCTGCTTGGCTTAGACTCGGTTACAAGTATCTCTGGGAATTCTCATTATCTGCCGATCTAGACCTGACCAAATGTAAACTGTGTCAACAAAATTATTCGCACACCCTCCGTCACTATGTGATGGAGTACGAAAAGATAAGTGAATTTAGAGACAATTCTATAACCAATGTTCCAGCGATGTGTAAATATTTCATTCAAAATGATCTGCTACCAGAAATTTTTAGCCAAATATCCCCAGTTTGCTAACTGTAGGTAGTAACTGAGTGATTGTAACCTATCCACCGCTGCCCACTGGATGGGAGGCGGTGTGCAGGACAAACATATAAATTTTGACACTATCTCTCCACATATGTCAGTTGCTTAATTTAGAACTTGTACTTGAGGTCGATCTCGAACCCATTGTTGATGTGACGACTTATATTAAATTTTGTAACTAGCTCATCAAGATTGTAACTTGCTTAGCTAAATGAATTGTGGGGTTCAGTCCCTGAGCCCATTATGTGCCTCTGTAACCCTTTCCACTACCGCCCACAAGATGGGTATGGGGTGCATAATAAATGAACTAAACTAAAACTAACACGCAAGTGAAGTTATACAACTTTTAGAACACTTTCCCACCAGGAGACTCGAACCCTCGCCAGCACAGAAGCCTTCCAGCAACCGGCATAACAGGTACGCCTTAACCCACTGCACCACGCTCAGACCCTTAAAAGAGATGGCAATTTCGGGGTATTTCAATACCTCAAAGACTACCACCTCCCAAGGGCAGCTAGAGCAAGATTGTCGCGTCAGATAGAAATAAAAATGAATTTTGGAGAATTGATTTTTCAGTTACCATCAACAGTGAAAAAGAATATAAGAAATATGAGAAAATTCGTGTTAGAATTATTAATCTTACTTTTTCGGTCATATTTAATAATATATGTCTACAGGAAAGACTGCTACCAATATTCTATATATATATATATATATATATATATATATATATATATAGTGACAGTGTTCCCCCCGCTTCTAATTCTCCCACGTCTGCAGTAAGAGTCATGTCCACTTTTCCGAGCGTTCTCTACGTTGCAGGCATCAATTGAACATATGTGGGAGAGAGTAGTATTCTCGATGAGCCGAGAAATTCGTGAAAGAAGAATGTTTTGGCCCGTGGGATAGGCCCTTTAGGGAGCCAAAATGGCGCTGGCGAGTCTGTTCTCCCGCCAAAACTATGTGACGTCACATAGGCAAGGGGGTCCAGCCGTGGCGGCGCCTTTGCGCTATCAGTCTCACACGACGCGTCCGAGAGGCAGGACATGCGACCGGTCATCCTGTTTGAGTGACGGATTACCGAGCTCCGGTGGATGTAAGCATCTCCAGTTGTTAGCGCGCACTCTGTGAGGTCTTCCTGCAACCCAGATGTGGCTCAATAAGGAATTGACAGAATATTGAGCAACAAGTGCTCCGGAACAGGTGCGTTGCGAGAAGTGGGCCAGGAATCGTCGCGTGTGATGTCCTTGGGAGCCCACCAGTATAAGAGACAGCTTAGTGGCCTTGTCAACTTGGTTGAACGTGTGATCGACGATCCTGTCAAGTTTGACAGTAACCCCACCTTTGTGGAACCCTACGAGTCAACAGTTGGATCACGTTCAACAGTTCAGCACGTCGAGAAATCTTCCCAAATACCTAGTGACATATCTAGACAACGAGGGAATTGACAGTGTAGTGAGCTTCAAGTGCTCTGAAGTCGGGTGCTGTGCATGTGGAGCTTAAGCAGTATCGTCTGGGACGGCTGATAACTTCACAGTGACTTCGTAGTGGTGAGAGGCAGTTCCTCTGGGAGTACAGTGACAAGGACTAATTGGGAAACGTACGACGACCGCCGAGACGTAGGCTGGCTGCCGTAGTTGGGAGGAAAGTTGACGGCCAGGAGACCGACTTCAACCCGGCGACGTACTGTAGGGGAAGGAGCACGGACCTGCAGTGTACAGAAAGCGGCGAGACGCGAAAATCCTAAGGCGTTGGCTTGTGTTTCTGGAGGGTGTACGAGGCGAGAGCCTGGACCAGGAGCTACAACCCAACTGTCATCCTAGGATAGGTAAAGTAGGTGTTTACAGTTACCCTCCCATTTCCCCTTTAGTTAGCTATATAGATACTTGTCAGAATATTTTATATGTCGTGAGCAAGTCTCACCTGAGTCTAAGTCACAGAGAGCACAGTGTGTGGTGAGGCTACCCAGAGCGCTCACAGTATTAGTTTACATATATATCTATGTGTGGGGTGTGTGCAAGCACCAGGATTCATTAAGGAATTTACTGTGACTAATTCATTTCTTGTGATTATTATTATTATATATATTGGTAGTAAACCAGATATTGGTGTTAGGCTATGAGCCCAGAATTTATATAAATGCCTGTGTATTGATCTCCATGATTTATTGATATAAATGCCTGTGTATTGATCTCCATGATTTATTGATATAAATGCCTGTGTATTGATCTTCATGATTTATATATATATATATATGCCTGTAATTTGATTACTGATTTATCTATGTACATGCCTGTGTACTGAATAATATCATATACGTGAAGTGATTGCCAGTGATATATCTTTAAGAGAAAGTATAGATGTAAAGATAAGTTCAGTGATCAAGCGAGTGCATTCACAGTAAATATTATTAAGAATAGAGTAATCTTTTGGTACGGTGAAAAGTCACTGTGAGTGCATTGTGAATAAGATATTGATCGTGAGGCCAGTGAAATCATAAGTATGCCATGTGAATGTTAAATACAGTGTTTTGCGAAAAGTTAAATAAACGGGGATCGTGACAGAATTAGAAAACAAGTACTAGTCTTTTCTCACGGGTGCTAGGGCCCGAGTCAGCTGACTTTGACAGGTGACGCGAGGGGTCGCCGTGTGTTACCATTTGGTGCATTCCGGATTATTTGTCATTATTTGCGGCGGAGCGCAGCTGCAATACTTTGTTCCTGATACATTGATGCATATATATTTCTCGTTGTCTTTTAAGTAAAATACCAAAACTCTTTGGTGTTTGATATCATCCCCTCCATTTATCTTGTGACCGTGTAAGGAAGTAAGACAGAGTGACTTGCCTGAGACCATACTATTTGAAATTGCTCTTACCACAATTACACCTCACCACTGCAGTGTTACTGGACACCTAAAAACACCAGTTGGCGACCTTGAAGGCTGTGTGAGAGTTCTGTGTCGGGGCGGGCCACAGATTGAGGGAACGATCTGTGTCTCCACTCATCTTACAACTTAAGGCTGGTTGTGAGATCGACTGGGGTACTCTCCGGGGCATGCAGTGGAGCCTAGAGGATCGAGGGAAGACCCGTAGAACGACGGTGAGTAAGGGTTATTGTCGGAGCAACCACCTCGAGAGGAGATCCAGTCTACCGTTGCTTTAACCCTTCACTAACCCAACACAACAGTGAAACCCCGACATTGGCGACCTTGCCAGGATAACGAGCAAGATCAAGGTCGTAATTGTGGTATTTGATATCAGGCCTAAGTTTTCACTCATTGTCACAAGATGGAGGATGATAAAGTAGCCAGTTTTATCGACACGAGAGACGAGCAAGTACTGGAGGAGTGCACCAAGGCACAGCTGCAAACGATCGCCGACCACTTTGGGATCAAGTTGAGAGCTTCCAAAGTGGGAGAAAGAAGACTTGAGATCATGGCACAGCTCAAGGCACGTGATGAAGCCTTCGGAGAGGAACGGCCACAGACACCTGCTAGTGTGGGAGAGAACCTAAGTATCGGTGGCAGCAGCCGGGGATCCAGTGGCAGCAGGCGCAGTGTCAAGCTGGAAATAATGAGGCTGCAGCTAGAAGCACAGCTGAGGCGCGAGGAAGCAGAGCGAGAGGCACAGCTGCGCAGAGAAGAAAGAGAAGCACAGCTGCAACGAGAAGAAAGAGAAGCACAGCTGAAGCGCGAGGAAGCAGAGAGAGAAGCACAGCAGCGTAGAGAAGAACGAGAGGCACAGCAGCGTAGAAAAGAATGAGAGGCACAGCAGCGCAGGGAAGAACGAGAGGCACAGCAGCAACGAGAAGAAGCAGAAAGAGAGAAAAAGCTGAAGGAGCGCGAAATAGATGCTAGTACGAAGCTGCAGGAGGTTGAAGCGAACAAGGAGATTGAGCTGAAGCGAGCTGAGCTAGGACTAGTTCCAACTGCCCCACCACAACAGCAGGAAGACCGCCGAGTGAGAGAGAGGGATTTGCCCGTCTTCGTGCCTAATGAGGCTGAGGGCTTCTTCGAGCATTTCGAAAGGGTCGCTACGTTGAAGAAGTGGCCGAGGGCAGAGTGGGCGGAGCTAGTTCAGGGAAGGCTCACTGGTGAAGCTCGTGAAGCTTATAATATGCTCGACCTCCAGGAATGTACCAACTATGATGCAGTGAAAAGGGCCGTGCTCCATTCGTTCAAGCTGACGCCGGAGTGCTATAGAAAAAGGTTCAGAGAATGTACCCGATCGCCAGGAAAATCGTATGCGGAGACGGCGAGGGACATGGAAAGGAAATTCTTGAAATGGCTGGAGTCAGAAGGAGCAAGATCGGCTGAAGACATCAAGGGGCTGATGGTCATGGAAAAGTTCATGTCCGTGCTCTCTCCCGAGATTAGGGTGAGAGTAAAGGAAGCGGACATCAAGGACCTGAGAGCCGCAGCCGATCGAGCTGACATGCTAGAAGAAGCCTTATGTCCACGTCGAGAGGGACAGCACCGACCGCCCGCATTCTCCAGTTATGGGAGGAATAATAGAAGGTCGGACGGATGGAGGACGGGACCGAGTTCTCCCAGGTCCTACCCCTCGAATGGAGACAGCAGAGGACAGAAGAGTGCTGTGGAACCGCCGAAGAAGTCACCGAGGGAGAGCTCAAGAGATCTTGTTATCGTTACGGCCGGAGAAGCTGAGCATGAGTCTTTGGAAGGCGCAAGAGAAGTCCGCGGAAGAAGAAGGATCCGCTGCTTCAACTGCGGGTTAATGGGACACATCGCGCGCGAATGTAGACGTCCTAAGCAGCGGGGTTACGTTGCTTTTGTGCGGGTAGAGGACCAGTTACCTGAAGGAGTGCGGGATGGACCCGTACGTAGGAAGGAAAAGGCTAACCCATTCGTGCGTGAGGGAACTGTAAGGGTGGGGGACGCAGACCCCATCCCGGTAATGATGCTGAGAGATACTGGGGCGGAATTTACCCTGGTGAGCAGAACCCTTTTCCCTGAGTGTCACGAGAATACCTGTGTAGGTGAGGCAAGTGTGACCACTGTAGGAGGCCCAGTGCAGATGCCCCTACACCGGGTGACCTTGAGTTCGGATTATGGATGCCAAACCCTAGTAGTGGGGGTCTGTGCGACGATGCCCACGAGGGAGGCACAGGTCATTTTGGGAAACGACGCGTGTGGAGGACGTGTCCTACCGAACCTCGTGTAGGACGAGAAGTGCTTGGAGTACTTCGAGAAGAAAGGCGGAGTGTTCGACGCCTGCGGGGACGAGAAAGGAATCGCCATGGAGGCGTTCCCTGTCTGTGTTGTAACTCCGAGGCAGTGCGACGGACGAGGAGGGCGTGGATCTGATAAGGCCGACGAGGAGACGTCCGACGGCCTGGGAAATGATCACCTCGTTATGGAACCCGGAGAGCGAGTGGAGGGCGAAGGCAGCCCAGATGGTGAGGTACAGGTGACCCTCGCCAGTGCTCTCGGGGTGGACCGCACTCGTCTCGAGGAGGTGCAGCAGGCAGAAAACCCCAAGTTGATTTGTAAGGTCAAAGGAGGACGTATTGGTCCCGAGAAAGCTACTCACTTTAACAGGCAAGAAGGTATATTAATAAGACAGTGTAAACCTGTAAGGATGGAGGTCGGAAAAGCCTCTCCAGGTACGAGAGACCAAGTAGCGTTGCCAGCCAAGTGCAGAGCGGCAGTGTTGGGTCCGTCACACGCTGTTGACTCTGCGGGTCGCCTAGGGGTGACCACGACGCGACGTTCAACGTCGAGAGAAGTGGCTGGGCAACTGCTACATCTTTTCTCTTGGGTGAGAAGGCCCAGGGAAAATCAGGCTGACAGTGGAAATATATTCCGGTCTGAATGTGTCAGACGAACAATGACGAGTTGGGGAGTGATGCAGATTCGGTCGTCGCCCTACCGATCGCAGTCGAAGGGGGCGGTCGGAAGACTCCACTCCACCTCGGAGACAACTCTGAAAATGTTCTGCGTAGAGCAGGAAGACGAATGGGGAGAGACAGCGAACCCTGTTTTGTTGGCCATTCGCAAAGCAGCGGCAGAACCATTAAGCTTCTCACAGTTCCAGCTGGTGAACAGACACGAGGTGTGGAGTCCTCGGTCCATAGTAGATACGCAGTGGACGCCAAGGATGACCTTGAAGACAGTCTGCAGACACATGAGGAGTGTCACACATTGGCGGCTGCAATACTGGCTGGAAGTCAAGATTTTCAGTGGAAAGGACAACGTAGTCGCAGATGCGTTGTCCCGCTTACACTGACCAGACATGACTCTTATTTTAAGGGGAGGGGTATGTGACGGTGTTCCTCCCCCTTCTAATTCTCCCACGCCTGCAGTAAGAGTCATGTCCACTTTTCCCGAGCGTTCTCTACATTGCAGGCATCAATTGAACATATGTGGGAGAGAGTAGTATTCTCGATGAGCCGAGAAATTCGTGAAAAAAGAATGTTTTGGCCCATGGGATAGGCCCTTTAAGGAGCCAAAATGGCGCTGGCGAGTCTGTTCTCCCGCCAAAACTATGTGACGTCACATAGGCAAGGGGGTCCAGCCGTGGCGGCGCCTTCGCGCTATCAGTCTCACACGATGCATCCGAGAGGCAGGACGTGCGACCGGTCATCCTGTTTGAGTGACGGATTACCGAGCTCCGGTGGATGTAAGCGTCTCCAGTTGTTAGCGCGCACTCTGTGAGGTCTTCCTGCAACCCAGATGTGGCTCAGATAAGGAATTGACAGAATATTGAGCAACAAGTGCTCCGGAACAGGTGCGTTGCAAGAAGTGGGCCAGGCATCGTCGCGTGTGACGTCCTTGGCAGTTCACCAGTATAAGAGACAGCTTAGTGGCCGGGCCAATCCACCGTGAGTGAATCGAGTTGACCACCTTGTCAACTTGGTTGAACGTGTGATCGACGATCCTGTCAAGTTTGACAGTAACCCCACCTTTGTGGAACCCTACGAGTCAACAGTTGGATGCAAGCACGTCGAGAAGTCTTCCCAAATACCTAGTGACATATCTAGACGACGAGGGAATTGACAGTGTAGTGAGCTTCAAGTGCTCTGAAGTCGGGTGCTGTGCGTGTGGAGCTTAAGCAGTATCGTCTGGGACGGCTGATAACTTCACAGTGACTTCGTAGTGGTGAGAGGCAGTTCCTCTGGGAGTACAGTGACAAGGACTAATTGGGAAACGTACGACGACCGCCGAGACGTAGGCTGGCTGCCGTAGTTGGGAGGAAAGTTGACGGCCAGGAGACCGACTTCAACCCGGCGACGTACTGTAGGGGAAGGAGCACGGACCTGCAGTGTACAGAAAGCGGCGAGACGCGAAAATCCTAAGGCGTTGGCTTGTGTTTCTGGAGGGTGTACGAGGCGAGAGCCTGGACCAGGAGCTACAACCCAACTGTCATCCTAGGATAGGTAAGTAGGTGTTTACAGTTACCCTCCCATTTCCCCTTTAGTTAGCTATATAGATACTTGTCAGAATATTTTATATGTCGTGAGCAAGTCTCACCTGAGTCTAAGTCACAGAGAGCACAGTGTGTGGTGAGGCTACCCAGAGCGCTCACAGTATTAGTTTACATATATATCTATGTGTGGGTGTGTGCAAGCACCAGGATTCATTAAGGAATTTACTGTGACTAATTCATTTCTTGTGATTATTATTATTATATATATTGGTAGTAAACCAGATATTGGTGTTAGGCTATGAGCCCAGAATTTATATAAATGCCTGTGTATTGATCTCCATGATTTATTGATATAAATGCCTGTGTATTGATCTCCATGATTTATTGATATAAATGCCTGTGTATTGATCTTCATGATTTATATATATATATATATATGCCTGTAATTTGATTACTGATTTATCTATGTACATGCCTGTGTACTGAATAATATCATATACGTGAAGTGATTGCCAGTGATATATCTTTAAGAGAAAGTATAGATGTAAAGATAAGTTCAGTGATCAAGCGAGTGCATTCACAGTAAATATTATTAAGAATAGAGTAATCTTTTGGTACGGTGAAAAGTCACTGTGAGTGCATTGTGAATAAGATATTGATCGTGAGGCCAGTGAAATCATAAGTATGCCATGTGAATGTTAAATACAGTGTTTTGCGAAAAGTTAAATAAACGGGGATCGTGACAGAATTAGAAAACAAGTACTAGTCTTTTCTCACGGGTGCTAGGGCCCGGAGTCAGCTGACTTTGACAGGTGACGCGAGGGGTCGCCGTGTGTTACCATTTGGTGCGTTCCGGATTATTTGTCATTATTTGCGGCGGAGCGAGCAGCTGCAATACTTTGTTCCTGATACATTGATGCATATATATTTCTCGTTGTCTTTTAAGTAAAATACCAAAATTCTTTGGTGTTTGATATCCCCTCCATTTATCTTGTGACCGTGTAAGGAAGTAAGACAGAGTGACTTGCCTGAGACCATACTATTTGAAATTGCTCTTACCACAATTACACCTCACCACTGCAGTGTTACTGGACACCTAAAAACACCAGTTGGCGACCTTGAAGGCTGTGTGAGAGTTCTGTGTCGGGGCGGGCCACAGATTGAGGGAACGATCTGTGTCTCCACTCATCTTACAACTTAAGGCCGGTTGTGAGATCGAATGGGGTACTCTCCGGGGCGTGCAGTGGAGCCTAGAGGATCGAGGGAAGACCCGTAGAACGACGGTGAGTAAGGGTTATTGTCGGAGCAACCACCTCGAGAGGAGATCCAGTCTACCGTTGCTTTAACCCTTCACTAACCCAACACGAACAGTGAAACCCCGACATATATATATATATATATATATATATATATATATATATTATATAATATATATATATATATATAATATATATATATATACATATATATATATATATATATATATTATATATATATATACTATTATATATAGTATTATATATATATATATATATATATAGTAAATATAATATATTATATATATATATCTATATATATACATATAACTGGAGTAAGACCTCAGCACTTCATGGAGATGAAGTGCTGAAACTTCAGACAGTTCTCGGAGAAGTTGCGAGACACTATTGTCAGAGGTCACGAAGTTTGTCAACGACTGCCTCTCTGGGTTGATCCCAGATACAATTAAACCTTTTTTTCGGAGCATCCCTCTGTGCCCTTAAGAAGAAGGATGGTGGAGTCAGACCCTTGCCGTGGGTAACACACTTCGGCGCCTTGTTGCTAGGGCAACTGTCAGAAAAATTAGCATAGACGCTGCAACGATGCTTCGACCCCATCAACTAGGTTTCGGTGTCCCCCATGGCTGTGAAGCAGCAGCTCATGCAGCACGAGCTATATCAAGCACCTCCCAGAAAATAAGGCATAATTAAATTAGACTTTAAAAATTCCTTCAACCAGGTAAAAAGGGATGTGGTACTGGAAGCAGTTCGAACAAGCTTCCTTCTCTACTCCCCTTCGTCTCAGCAGGGTACAGTAGGGAATCGACGCTGTTGTTTGGGGAACACGAAGTTGTTTCTGCAGAAGGTGTCCAGCAGGGAGACCCACTTGCCCCTTTTCTTTTTTGCATGGCTGTTAAAGAGGTTACAGCAGGTGAACGCGAACTCAACATCTGGTTCCTGGACGATGGCACCCTGGCAGGGACACAGGAGGCCCTGCTAGAAGATCTACAGCTGGTGAAATCTAAGGGAGAGGAGTTAGGACTCACACTAAACCCTTTAAAGTGTGAAATCATCTCATCTAGCCAACCAACCATAGATGCAGTGCGAACCATATTGCCAGGAGCCAAGTGATCGCTCCCACCGACAGTGTGCTGCTAGGGGCACCTCTGGGCTCGAGCGCCAAGAGGTAGTCCTCGAAGAAAAGCTGAACGACCTGAGGAGGATGGAGGGAAGAATAGGGCCTTGGACGCCCACGATGCTTTGTACCTTCTCACAAGGTGCCTGGCTTTGCCCAGACTGACCTATTCCTAAGGTGTGCTCCCTCTTCGACAGCCCAAAAATAACAGAATATGACTCGCTCCTAAGGTAATTACCGTGAAAGTGTTAAACCTCTCCTGCAAGATGACCAATGGGATCAAGCAACACTCCC
>WNGS01008014.1:44229-60396 GCA_020271785.1 Procambarus virginalis
GATCATGACTCACATGTTGTTACAGTAAGGCAGTGGATGAGTGCTTATGGTCCGAATGTTGTAATAAAGTTAGATACAATGTGTTTTACAACTTCATCTGAGACGTTAAACCTTATTGAAAATCTGATTTAATATGTAACTTTAAATTGAAGTACACATCAGCAGTTGCATGTTCATGTGAATGTCTGTGTGACTGTTTGTGTTGGTGTGTGTATGTGTGTGTGCTAATTATGCCTGGACAATACATATATGGACATTATTTAAGTTACTTTCACCTATTCAAACACATTACAAAGTTCATGAACAGTAACAATTCAACAAATATCATTCATATACAGTTTACTTATTTATTAATTTGGTAACTCACTAGCCAACACAAAACTATACCCGGAGACTTGAACCCTGGCCACCACAATGGCAGGTACGCACTTATACCCACTGCACTACACTCAGAGGCCCAAAAGAGGTGGGAATTCTGGGGTATTTAACTCCCAGACAACCCATCCTCTCCAGGCAATGGTATAGTGAGAGGCAATCTCCTGCTGGGTGTTGTGTGTCTAAAAGTTTCTATACTTTCTGACTTGTGTGTTTAGGCAAGTGTGTGCAACAAGCATAGACAACGTGTTCTCCCACATAACAGGGCTTGATGGAAAACGTCAATTGCCTCTCACTATACCATTGACTGGAGAGGATGGGTTGTCTGGGAGTTAAATACCCCAGAATTCCCACCTCTTTTGGGCCTCTGAGTGTAGTGCAGTGGGTATAAGTGCGTACCTGCCATTGTGGTGGCCAGGGTTCAAGTCTCCTGGTGGGTGTTGTGTGTCTAAAAGTTTCTATACTTTCTGACTTGCGTGTTTAGGCAAGTGTGTGCATATATATATATATATATATATATATATATATATATATATATATATATATATATATATATATAACTGAAAACATTTAGGCTTGTTTGCATATATATATATATATATATATATATATATATATATATATATATATATATATATATATATATATATATATATATATATATATATATATGAATGAAAACTCACACCCCAGAAGTGACTCGAACCCATACTCCCAGGAGCAATGCAACTGGTATCTACAGGGATGCCTTAAACCACTTGACCATCACGACCGGACATAAGGAAGTGATAGCCTTAGCTATTTGAGCCACTTCCCCGCCGGCACCTGGATGGTTATCTTGGGCATAGCATTTTATCAAATCACCTCATTTTTGGGGCAACAAGTGAGGAACACAAATGCGAACAAGCCTGAATGGTCCCCAGGACTATATGCGAATGAAAACTCACACCCCAGAAGTGACTCGAACCCATATTCCAGGAGCAATGCAACTGGTATCTACAGGGATGCCTTAAACCACTTGACCATCACGACCGGACATAAGGAAGTGATAGCCTTAGCTATTTGAGCCACTTCCCCGCCGGCACCTGGATGGTTATCTTGGGCATAGCATTTTATCAAATCACCTCATTTTTTGGGGCAACACGTGAGGAACACAAATGCGAACAAGCCTGAATGGTCCCCAGGACTATATGCGAATCCTGGGGAATCCTGGGGAATAGTCCTGGGGACCATTCAGGCTTGTTCGCATTTGTGTTCCTCACGTGTTGCCCCAAAAAATGAGGTGATTTGATAAAATGCTATGCCCAAGATAACCATCCAGGTGCCGGCGGGGAAGTGGCTCAAATAGCTAAGGCTATCACTTCCTTATGTCCGGTCGTGATGGTCAAGTGGTTTAAGGCATCCCTGTAGATACCAGTTGCATTGCTCCTGGGAGTATGGGTTCGAGTCACTTCTGGGGTGTGAGTTTTCATTCGCATATAGTCCTGGGGACCATTCAGGCTTGTTCGCATATATATATATATATATATATATATATATATATATATATATATATATATATATATATATATATATATCCCAATATCAGCAACCGGCACCCATCTCACACCACAGGCCCTCCTAGGCGAGGCAGAGGCGGCGAGGCAGAGGCCGACAGGCACGGACGGCACGGCCTTCTCTGCCAAAGGACAGGAGGATGGCATGCAAGACACAGCGAGGTCAATGCCCACAATGCCCACACACATATATATATATATATATATATATATATATATATATATATATATATATATGTCGTACCTAGTAGCCAGAATGCACTTCTCAGCCTACTATGCAAGGCCCGATTTGCCTAATAAGCCAAGTTTTCCTGAATTAATATATTTTCTCTAATTTTTTTCTTATGAAATGATAAACCTACCCATTTCATTATGTATGAGGTCAATTTTTTTTATTGGAGTTAAAATTAACGTAGATATATGACCGAACCTAACCAACCCTACCTAACCTAACCTAACCTATCTTTATAGGTTAGGTTAGGTTAGGTAGCCAAAAAAGATAGGTGAGGTTAGGTTAGGTAGGTTAGGTAGTCGAAAAAACAATTAATTCATGAAAACATGGATTATTAGGCAAATCGGGCCTTGCATAGTAGGCTGAGAAGTGCGTTCTGGCTACTAGGTGCGACATATATATATATATATATATATATATATATATATATATATATATAGTCTTTAGTTTAGTCTGTCTTTAGTGTTTAGTCTTTAGTTTAGTCTGTCTTTAGTCTTTGTCTTGAGTCTTAAACACTCACCCACCACCACACTGTAGGAACATGCGAGTGAAACACTCACCCACCACCACACTGTAGGAACATGCGAGTGAAACACTCACCCACCACCACACTGTAAGGAACATGCGAGTGTAACACTCACCCACCACCACACTGTAGGAACATGCGAGTGAAACACTCACCCACCACCACACTGTAAGGAACATGCGAGTGTAACACTCACCCACCACCACACTGTAGGAACATGCGAGTGAAACACTCACCCACCACCACACTGTAAGGAACATGCGAGTGAAACACTCACCCACCACCACACTGTAGGAACATGCGAGTGTAACACTCACCACCACCACACTGTAGGAACATGCGAGTGAAACACTCACCCACCACCACACTGTAGGAACATGTGAGTGAAACACTCACCCACCACCACACTGTAGGAACATGCGATGAAACACTCACCCACCACCACACTGTAGGAACATACGGGTGAAACACTCACCCACCACCACACTGTAGGAACATGTGAGTGAAACACTCACCCACCACTACACTGTAGGAACATGTGAGTGAAACACTCACCCACCACCATACTGTAGGAACATGTGAGTGAAACACTCACCCACCACAACTTTCTGGGCAATTTTTCAGCACCCCCACCTCCCCCCCACCCCTACCTCCCCCCGAACCCATGGCAACTACCGCACAGGAGCCTATCCCAGTACCAATGCCCATGGAACAGCTTCCTACACTAGTGGAGAGGATGGGTGAAAATGGACATTTGAAGCTTCAAGGTAATGTACTAAAGCATCGAGGGGATTACCAACAAAGCAAGTGAACTGGCAGAAAGGGCACAGGAAGAAAACTCAGATGTAATAGGACTCAAAGAAACAAAGATGTCAGGAGTCATAACAAACGCTGTGTTTCCAAAGGACTACTATATAGTAAAGAAAGAGAAGGAAGGGAGAGGAGGAGGAGGAGTGGCCCTGTTGGTAAGGAACTACTGGAGGTTTGAAGAGAGGTAAATTCATGGCTGTGACAGATTCAGAAACTATATAACGGGAAATATGACAGTAAGTGAACCTAAGATAATAGTAGCAGTCATTTACAACACTCCACTAAATGACAGAAGACCCTGACAAGAGTTTGACAGAAACAACATGGCTACCAATAATATAATAGAAAAAGCAGCATCAGTTGCCTGCAGAAATTGATCCAGACTCTTAATCGTAGGCGATTTCAATATAGAAACCTAGATTGGGAGAATGGGGACCCACATGGAGGTGAAGATACATGGAGAGCTAAACTCTTGGAAGTGACAACAAGGAACTTTCTGACCCAACATGTCAAGGGACCCACAAGAATGAGAGGCAATGACGAACCAATTAGACTCGACCTGATATTCACCTTGAATGAGTCAAAAATAAGGGAAGTCAAATTTGAAGCCTCCATAAGAATGAGTGACCACAGTGTATTGACATTTGAGTATCTGGGAAAGGTAGGGATAACCTATCCAAGGATTGAATTGGAAGGGAGAAGACTAAATTACCGAAGAGGAAAGTATGACGAAATGAGGAACTTCCTAATGGGAATACCATGGGAAACAGAACTCAGAGAAAAGACTGTTCAGGATATGATGGACTACGTCACCCAGAAGTACCAGGAAGCTGCAGACAGGTTTATCCCTCCCCAAAAGGAGAAAAATAAAAAGCAACAGAAGAATCCATGGATCAATCAGGAATGTAAGGTAGCCAAGCAATTGAGTACAAGAACATAGAGAAACTACAGGGACAACAGAACACCTTAGAGCAGGTAGAGATATCAGAAGGCCAGAAATGAGTACCTCAGAGTGAGGAGGGAAGCAGAGAGACAGTTTGAAAATGACATCGCGAGTAAAGCCAAGACCCAACCAAAAATCGCTCCACAGCCACATCAGGAGGAAAACAGTAGTGAAGGAACAAGTGATGAAACTAAGAAAAGGAGAGAACATAAACACAGAGAATGACAAGGAGGTGTGTGAAGAACTCAACAAGAGATTCCAGGAGGTCTTCACAGTAGAACAAAGAGAAGCCCCTGCACTAAATGAGGAGGAGGCAAACCAAGCAACCTTGGAGGAATTTGACCTCATCAGTGATAAAATCAAGAGGAATCTGTTGGAAATGAATGGGACAAAGGCTGTTAGACCTGACAGAATCTCACCATGGATACTAAAACAAGGTGCAGAAGCACTAAGTGTGCCCCTCTCTATGGTGTAAAACAGGTCACTGGAAACAGGAGACCTACCGGAATGCTGAAATACAGCTAATGTAGTCCCAATAAAAAAGGGTGACAGGCAAGAGGCACGAATACAGGCCAGTTTCCCTAAGTTGTATACCAGGCAAGGTGATGAAGAAGATCGCGAGGAAAAGACTCGTAGAGCATCTGGAAGGAAATTGGTTTGTAATCCATTAACAACATGGGTTCAGAGATGGTAAATCGTGCCTCACCGGTTTAATAGAATTCTATGACCAAGCAACTAAAATTAGACAATAAAGAGATGGGTGGGCAGACTGTATTTTCTTGAACTGTCGAAAAGCCTTTGACACAGTCCTTCCCCAAAAATGGCTGTTACAAAAGTTGGAGCAACAGACGGGAGTAAAAGGTAAGATGCTCCAGTGGATATGAGAGTATCTAAGCAACTGGAAACAGCGAGTAACTGTGAGGTGGAAAGACATCAGAGTGGCGAGATGTCACCAGCGGTATCCCACAGGGCTCAGTACTTGGACCCATCCTGTTTCTAATATATGTAAACGATCTTCCGGAGGGTATAGACTCACTCCTCTCAATGTCTGCTGATGATGCAGAAATTATGAGAAGAATCAAGAAAGATGAAGATAAGCATAGACTACAGGATGACCTGAACAAACTGGAAGAATGGTCTAGAAAATGGCTAGTAAAGTTCAACTCAGGAAAGTGTAAAGTAATAAAATTAGGCGAAGGGAGCAAAAGGCTGAATAAAATATACAATCTGGGAGGTGAAATCCTGCAAGAATCAAACAGAGAGAAAGTTCTGGGGTTGATATCCCACCGAACCTGTTCCCAGAGGTCCACATCAAAAGGATATCAACAGGGGCATATGCTAGGTTGGCTAACATAAGAACTGCCTTTAGAAACTTGTGTAAGGAATCGTATAAGGATCTTGAATACGACTTATTTCAGACTAGTCCTATAATATCTAGCTCCAGCCTGGAGTCCATACCTAGTTAAACACAAGACAAAGTTAGAAAAGATTCCGAGGTATGCTACCAGACTAGTTCCAGAACTGAGAGATACGAGGAAAAGCTAAGAGAGCTGAAAATTACGTCCTTGGTGAATAGAGGTGTAAGGGGAGATATGATAACCACCTGCAAAATGCTCAGGGGAATTGACAGGGTGGACAAAGACAAACTCTTTAGCACGGGTGGAACACGAACAAGGGGACACAGGCAAAAACTTAGTACTCAGATGAGGCACAGAGACATTAAAAAGAGTTTTTTCTGTGTCAGAGTAGTTAACAAATATAATGCATTAAGCAGTGATGTGGTGGAGGCAGACTCCATACACAGTTTCAAATGCAGATTTGATAAAGCCCAATAGGCTCAAGAATCTGTACACCAGTTGATTGACAGTTGAGAGGCGGCACCACAGAGCCAAAGCTCAACCCCAGCAAGCACAACTAGGTGAGTACATCAAATCAGTACTTGCATGCTCATGTGAATGTCTGAGTGACTGTTTGTGTTGGTGTGTGTGTGTGTCCTTATTATGCCTGGACCATACATATATAGACATCATTTACGTTACTTTCACTTATTCAAACACATTCCAAAGTTCATGATCAGTAATAATTCAACAAATATTATTTATATACAGTCTACTTATCTATTAATTTGGTAACTCACTAACCCACACAAACAAGCAACACACCAGATTTAATTTTGCTTATTATATTCTTGGTGTTTATGCAAGATAAGATCTGTGTTTATGAAAGAGTAATCAGAAGCCGTCGTAGCCCAGCTGTGGGAGCGTCCTCCACCCATCCTTAGATACATGCTTCTTTTACTGTTCTCGTAATAAATGTTTTTTATTGTTTCTTTTATTCTTAAAAAGTGAACATTAATATGGATTTTTTTTGTAAATTATTAGAGAATTTTAAGAGAATGTTGGAGATCAAATCAATATGGATGTGACTGTGGAACATCAGTAAGTCCGGGACACTGTGTTGCCTAGATAATAGTCTTTTGGTCACCTAAACGTTTCTCACAACTTTGATGTAAATTATCTGTCCATGTGCGCGTGTACCATCCTAGCAGTCTTCACCTTGTTGTGTTAACAGAATCAAGAAATAGCTTTCTAGCCTATACTATTCCTGGTGCCTTCTCTTCGTCTCACCTATGTTTAGTGCTTTGTATTTGTCAGTGTTAAAGGAAAGTGACCATCTGTCCGACCACCGCTTGAGCGCATCTAGATCTCCTTGTACTCTCCCTCAAACGTCTTCGTTTGTAAATCTCATCAGTTAAGCATAATCCGCGAGTAAGGCTACTTAATACTTTCTCTTGTTAGTGTGATGACATATATCACAATCTGAATGACCCCAAATGATCTCGCGGGGGTACACTACTTGCGTTGTTTAATACTTGTATCTGTTCGCCGCTGATTTCTCTTCCTTCAGCATTAGACGTGGATGTGATTTGTTTACAGGAACCATATACGTCCACAACTATCAAGAAAGTTCCACCCAGGTTACCTGGGTATATAGCATACAATAACAGTATTGGAACTGGTTTACTCACGAATGTTAAGAGTGGATTAATCTGTAAACTAATTAAAAATCACAAGAGTGATAATATACATTTAAAAAAAATCACACTGTAAATTGCACATAGCCATTTGCTACTGTATAACATATGCACGATGTAGTGTACTGAAAGCAGACCTGTCACTGAAACCTCCAGGTAACATAGCTATGTTATGTATGGGTGACTTTAATGCTCGTCACACTGCTCTTGGTGATGTTCAGTGTAACACTAATGGAAGGGTCTTCTTGAGATACCTTACTGATCATAATATTACTGTGTATGATACTGATAAACAGACCCATTTATTGGGAGGTAGGCTGGATTATGTGACTGGATACAGCCTGTTGGAAATAACCAACAGTTTTTATACTTCATTGTATTTATACAACCAAAGTAGTTACTAAAATTACTAACTTATAGATTTAATCATTATCATGATTTATTCATTGCCAAATTCTTCCTAGTACGTGAGGAACAACAGGCAGCAACATGAATTTTCTCCACATTTAGTTGGATTTATAACAAGAGTCCAGTTTATCATTTCCTTTACTAAAAATAGTTAAGTTTGATTTCGTAGTATACTATTACTTACTGGAGCTCCCTTATTTAACTAACATTTAAACATTCTAGAGGAAATTACTTTGATGTAAATGATTTACTTTAATTTCCTCGATTGGCTGCACAACTTTTAGTAAGCCAATTTATGTTACTAGAACTTTTATTTCATCACAGAAGAATTTAATGTGATATTAATACTTGTTATTACCTCTTCCTTCCTTAGTCAATTGCGATAAATACATATTCATTTACGCTCGAAAGCCGCGCATGCGCAATAAGGAGCAGGAGGAAGAAGGGAGAGCGTCACTTGACTTGACACGTGAACGAGAGCACGGACGCCATTAAGAGCGTGCAGCAGAATTGTGCTTGACCTATTATTTTCGCTCCCACGATCAATTGAGCGGTGCCACGTTATCTGGCACAACACAGCCGTGTCATAGACTATCATATTAGCATCTCCAGAGTCAACGTCTTTCAAGCAGCAGCTGGAGGACGAAGAGTTGCTCAAGTCTTCACATCAACGACACGAGGCTCGGCTGCTAAGTTTACCCTTTTTGTTATTATGTGGCCACTATTAACATTTAGGCTAGCAGTCGTTAGGCCGAATGCAAACCAACAAAAGCTAGTACGTGTCCTAATTAAATTTACCATCTAATCAGATGATTATCAGTTTATTTCTATGATACAAATTGTTAAGACATTAGCTGATAATTTACTACCATCATCTTCATGATTTAAGATGTAAATGTAATTACCTATTGTGTAGAAGATATCTACAATGTAATTGCCTTTCAGTACCAAGGCGACTTCAACCGAGGTGCTAGGCTTCCCCACCGTTCTGTGCAACAATTTGCCCTATGCAACACGTCGTCGGTGGAGTGTAGCAACCGACTACACCTCACTAGCTCCACAGCTAAGCTGTCCATTTTTCCATCAGTAGCAATAACTCCATAGTTACAGTAGTGATCTCCTAAAGAGATCAATTATACTAACCCTTTGATTTACTGATGTTGTTCAACATTTCAGTAGTATATTGAGGTGCATTTACCTCCATCAATATAATATATTCTACAGTTATTGACTTACATTTGATTTACTCTGGTGAAGAACCAGCACCAGAATAATGCTAGGGATGTATTAATCTTTTAGCATGTAACCCCCCAATTTTGTGTAGTTAATTTGACTCCATTCATATAAGCATTACAGTTTTACCAAGATCCATAGGACACTAGTTCCTAGGATCAGTTTTTTCCATTGTCTCTTTGTTTTCCACTTTTTCTCAAAAAGTGGTGGTCCTTCATAGCTATCGAAGTATATATATATATTTATTTAATTATTAGTTACTGGGTCTCAGAGCCTTAAACAAGTTATTAGTTATTGGAGTCAGGTTTTCCCCACACAGCCTAGCAGATAGTAACGTCAACGTTAAGCTCATCCCAGAACTAGTAAGTGATCATTTTGCAATATATTGTGAATACACTGTGGCGGATATTAGGTCCAATCCTCATCCTAGAGTTAAAATTAACATTCCAGACAATCTTAAACAGCACTTTAAGGCTATGTACATAAGTGGTACACTGGGTATACACCTGTATCAGTGGACCACTTTTACAATGATCTTGTCAGTATCATTACCAGTTAGTATGATACCTGGGTTAAATCAAGGAAAAAAGAACAATCGTTCTTCCTCATGGACAGAGGATCCTATTATTATTGCAGAGCTAAAGTGCTTCAGCTGCTGACTGTTATAAACGAGACAAAACAGCTGACAATTTAATTACAGTCCTCAATGCCAACAGAGATTTTCGCGAGCTTAAGGGTCAAGTTAAGGACACATATTGGGAACAATTCCTACAAGGTATCAATAGAACTACAACATTATCGGAAATGTGGAACAAAATTAAAAACGTTACCAAACCTTCAACCCCAGTTCAGCTTCATCATACTCCTGCAGAATATGCTGACATGCTCCTAGCTCAATGGTCTAGTGTCTCACAAATTTCTTCCTTACCCCCAGATTTACAGCAGATTAACATTAACATTAACAGAAACTTTAATATTGAAAGCACGGTCCCCATCAGATTTAACGGACCAGTTTGCTATAACCCATTTTGAATTGATATCAGCATTAGGAAAACCTAAACAAACTGCCCCTGGTGAGGATGGTATAACTTATAACACCTTGAGCTTACTGAATGATGTCCCTAGCCACCCTCTGCTTGACCTCTATCAAATGAGTCTCTCACAAGGTATCTTGCCAGAGAAATGGACACAAAGTCTCATAGTACCAATTCCTAAACCTAACTATAAAAATTCAGACTCATTTCCCTTACATCTTGCATGTGTAAAGTTTTGGAGAGAATTGTTCTCAATCGTGTCATGTTTCAGGTCAAAGAAAAACTGGCTCCCAACCTATATGGGTTTATACCCAAGTGTAGCACACAAACATGCTTTGCTGAATATTTTGTAAACTCCCAGGATGGGACCCAGGCAGCCTTTATTGACCTAAAGTCAGCTTTCGTTGTAGCGAATGGCGAAATAATATTAGACCAACTTGCTGAGTTTAGAATCAAAGGTAATCTTCTGAGTTGGATAAAGAGCTACCTATCCAACAGGCGTGTTAGTGTCCTATTTAGTTAAAGGAGTTAAAAGTGCAAGAACAGATGCATTCGAACTAGGCACACCTGAAGGTGGTGTCCTAAGCCCTATGCTCTTCAATATACTTATGCACAAACTTATGTATGACATACCTGTACAACCTACTGAAACTGTTATATGTTATGCTGATGATATTTGTATTATGGCACACAGTAAACCAAGGCTACAAGTGTTACTTGATGCATTCTCCAAAAAAGTAGTAGAATGTGGCCTCATAATCTCTGTTGATAAAACAAGGGTTCTTATTCCCCATTCTCTTCATGTTAACTATACTATTAATGGAGTGCCCGTGGAGACTTGTGAGTCTTATAAATATCTTGGAGTCGAGGTTAATGATACAAATCTCATCAGAAACCTGTGAAAAACACTTGAGCGTCTTAAACCTCTCAACACTCTTGTTGGCAAAGGATTTGGGATTAACATAAAATATGCCCGTAGTTTTTATATTGCTTTTATACGATCTGTTGTTGATTACTATGCCTTGCATCTTCCTAATTTTTCTTCTAAACAACTACAAGGCCTAGATGTAGTACAGAGTGATGCCATGGGCATCATCCTGGGTTGTCCTAGAGCTGTCTGAATTGTTAACACGAGAAAGGAACTAAAATTACCTTCCATTTACGAAAGAATAGTCCTATTTAGTACAATGTTTTGCGCCAAAGCTTTGAAAAATATTGGTCCCCCAGCTCTATTCAAATTAAATTAAGATCCATTCTAAACAATTCTGACTGTTCCCTCAATCCGACGCAAAAAGCTCCTTGCAGTGTGTGGCTCAGTTGTTGTGCCTATAATCTTCTGAAACTGAATGTGTCTCTTAATCCTGATAAAACTGTTCACTATATTTCCCCTTGGAAAGATGTGCAGGTCTCTCTGCATTATACCCCAATCAGTGTAAAACAAATGTATAACACTGAAACTATGAGATGTATAACGTTAGAAGCTATTGACAATCATCTTCAAAATCTCAAACCAACTGAATCCTGTGCCTTTACCGATGGCTCTGAGCAGTTAGGCACTGGTAGAACAGGTTGTGCATGTGCAGTATATAAAGGAAATGAAATGATCATGACTAGTACACAGAGATTGAACAACTGGGCTAGCACGACACAGACTGAGCTATTGGGTATTTATCTAGCCACTGAATACCTTAAGCTCAATGATGGTGGAGAGATATTCTGTGACTCTAAAAGTGCTCTGCAGTCCTTAAATAACCCATCACAATGTATGTCTGAAGTAGCTTGTAATATTAAATGGAATGTAATTTGGCCAATGATAATAACTATTGTATAAAATTTGTGTGGATCCCATCCTATGTTGGAGTTGGAAAACATGACTTTGTAGATCAATTGGCCAAAGAGGCTTCTAGGAAAGAAAACACTGATTATGACTTTGGACTATCTAATGTAATTATTAGAAACATAAAATTGAAGAAATTACTTCAGATTTAGAAGAACAAAGAAAAGCGAATTCTTTGGCTATAAGCACATCTGGCAGGTTAGTGAGGTTGAGCCACTGCCAGAATATTCAGATTGCAAACTCTGTGACAAACCTTTTATGCATTCACTAGAACACTATATTGTTGAATGTGAAACCGTAAAAGATTTTAGACCTCCTGGCCTATTGTACCACCAACTGTGGAACTATTTCTTTGAATCTTGTGTACTGGACGACATCCTAACAATTTATCCTAAATTTGCTTGTCCATTTTAAAAAATGAACAATTTTATTTATATTATTATTTTTTAAGCCTGCATCTCATATGAACTCATCCCTGCCCTTGTGTGATAGTGCACAGTAGAAAGTTGTATTTACATATTAGTACATTGAAACATTGATGGTAACCATGGTATATATATGCTTCAGTCTACAGTTCAGGCCTATTGTCTTGTGTATGATCCTCTGTCCTGTGTGACAGTGAATACTAGCATTATCCTCACTCTATTAAGACAATTGAATTCTTCAGATTAGGCAAAATTTTTATTAATTTTTGTCGATAAACATATTAATAATAATAAGTCACATCGATATCGATATGATCTCCAATTTTCTCTTCAGATTGTATGATAAAAAAGGGATAATTTACTAGATTCTTTTCAAATTAATACTCACATCTTAATAATAAAGGTAACAAGAAAAAATATTTATTACATGAACAGTAAAAGAAGACACCAATAGAACAAATGGGTGGAACTCCGGACTGCGAGGCTGCGGAGGACGCTCCCACAGCTGGGCTACGAGGCCGTGGAGGACGCTCCCACAGCTGGGCTACGAGGCCGCGGAGGACGCTCCCACAGCTGGGCTACGAGGCCGCGGAGGACGCTCCCACAGCTGGACTACGAGGCTGCGGAGGACGCTCCCACAGCTGGGCTACGAGGCCGCGGAGGACGATTCCACAGCTGGGCTACGAGGCTGCGGAGGACGCTCCCACAGCTGGGCTACGAGACCGCGGAGGACGCTCCCATAGCTGGGCTACGAGGCCGCGGAGGACGCTCCCACAGCTGGGCTATGAGGCCGCGGAGGACGCTCCCACAGCTGGGCTACGAGGCCGTGGAGGACGCTCCCACAGCTGGGCTACGAGGCCGCGGAGGACGCTCCCACAGCTGGGCTACGAGGCCGCGGAGGACGCTCCCACAGCTGGGCTACAACGGCTTCTGATTACTCTTTCATAAACACAGATCTTATCTTGCATAAACACCAAGAATCTATTAAACAAAATGAAATCCAGTGTGTTGCATATTTTGTTTGGATTAGTGAGTTATGAAATATACATATAAGTAAACTGAAAATGAATAATATTTGTTTAACTGTTACTGTTCATGAACTTTAAAATGTGATTTAATAAGTGAAATTAACGTAAATAATGTCTATATATGCATGGTCCAGGCATAATTAGCACACACACACCAACACAAACAGTCACTCTGACATTCATATGAGCATGCAAATACTGATTTGATGAAGGAAGTTTCGAAATAATCAGATTTTCAATAAAGTTTAAAGACTCAGATTAAATTGTAAAACATATTGTATCTGGATTTAATACAATGCTTTAATATAAAGCTTTACTATAACTTTCGGACCATAAACACTCACCCACCACGTTACTGTAACAACATGTGAGTCATAAACACTCACCCACCACGTTACTGTAAGCAACATGTGAGTCATAAACACTCACCCACCACGTTACTGTAAGCAACATGTGAGTCATAAACACTCACCCACCACGTTACTGTAAGCAACATGTGAGTCATAAACACTCACCCACCACGTTACTGTAAGCAACATGTGAGTCATAAACACTCACCCACCACGTTACTGTAAGCAACATGTGAGTCATAAACACTCACCCATCACGTTACAGTAATACAGTGTCCATTGATTTTTATATTTTTAATTCTAACTAATAATAACTCCCAGATCCCTTTTCGCAATACAACTTCGCAATTTCAACTCCATCTAGCTAGTATCTTGTAACCCTATCATTATTACCTTGCTTCAAAACATTACATTTGTCCGCACTTAACTACATGCTGCATAAACTGCAAGTTTCTAAAGGATGTTCTGACATTTTCCAGAGTAGAGTATGCAGCTGACATTATTTTATTTATATGAGCCTCTGGAGTTAGGTTTGGTGTTATGTCCACTCCCAGGTCATTTTCTCTAGACGTTATAGGGAGGTAATTTCCCTTCATCGTATATTGGCCTTTCGGTTTCCTGGCTCCTGTCCCCATTTCAGTCACCTTGCACTTGTTATTGTTGAACTCTAGCAGCCATTTCTCGGACCAGCTCTGCAACCTGTTCAAGTCATCCTGGAGAATCTTACAATCCTCATCTTCCTCAACCATTCTCATTAGTTTTGCGTCCTTTTACTGTGTAGTTTAGTGGCTCCTGTGTCCTTTCATTCTGGCACATTGGCACTACATTGGCTGTCTTTCATTCCTTTGGCAACTCCCTCTTTTTTTTTACTTTTGAATCGAAGAGTTAATTGGAGGCTCATGACCGCAGGAACATCTTTCAGTCTCCACAAATGGCATTTGATCCCCACAGTATGTTGGTGGGAGAGTGTTTATGACTCATGTTGTTTACAGTGTACTCACCTATATATACTCACCTATTTGTGTTTGCGTGGGTTTGAGCTCTGGCTCTTTGGTCCGGCCTCTCAACCGTCAATCAACTGGTGTACAGATTCCTGAGCCTACTGCGCTCTATCATATCTACATTTGAAACTGTGTATG
Organism: Procambarus virginalis; assembly: GCA_020271785.1. Classification (NCBI taxonomy): domain Eukaryota; kingdom Metazoa; phylum Arthropoda; class Malacostraca; order Decapoda; family Cambaridae; genus Procambarus; species Procambarus virginalis. Next base: position 59,160 of record WNGS01008014.1, read on the forward strand.
GAGTCAGCCTCCACCACATCACTGCCTAATGCATTCCATTTACTAACTACTCTGACACTGAAAAAGTTCTTTCTAACGTCCCTGTGGCTCATTTAGGTACTCAGTTTCCACCTGTGTCTCCCTTGTTCGCAAACCACCCGTGATAAACAGTTTATCCTAATCTACCCTATCATTTCCCTTTAGAATTTTGTAGGTAGTGATCATGTCTCCTCTTACTCTTCTGTCTTCTATTGTCTTGAGGTGCATTTCCAACAGCCTTTCCTTGTAACTCATGTCTCTTAGTTCTGGGACTAGCCTAGTGGCATTCCTCGGATCTTTTTCCACCTTTGTCTTGAGTTTGACTAGGTACGGGCTGCAGGCTGGGGCTGCATACTCCAGGATTGATCTTACATATGTGGTATACAAGATTCTGAATTAATTTTTTACACAGGTTCCTGAAGGCCGTTCTGATGTTAGCATATGCCGCAGACGTAATTCTTTTTATGTGAGCTTCAGGAGACAGGTTTGGTGTGATATCAACTCCCAGATCTTTCTCTCTGTCCGTTTCATGAAAGACTTCATCTTGATTGTTGCCGCCGAAGGCGGCTAGTTTATTGTGCACCCCATACTCATCCTGTGAGCGGTAGCGCAAAAGCATTACAGAGGGCACAAAAGGTCTTTATCAGACCTCATCTTAGATTATTTCATAAACAATTTCATCTATCCTTCACACCTTATAGTTACAATGTCAGCTACTTACAGAGAAAGTGCTATTTCAAGTGCTACATATTTACAGTAAGTCATCATACATTAATGGTAGGTCTGATCGCTAATACATAATAGTTTGACCAATGGGGACATTACAGAGTCATAGGGGAGCTTCTGTTTATTGTTAGTCCTCACAATACACTACTTGTTTCTGAATCTCATATGTCGTTCATCTACTGGAAGCGAAATGTGGATACAGTACAAGGATTTCAGGTAATTTATCCATGGTAATAAGATAGGTTGCCATATCATACAGAGTGAGCTTAGATTTATCTCTAAATGGCTCAATTTTACTACAATATAAGATATAGTGTTCGAGTGTGTGTCCCCTGTCTTTGTCCACACACTTTACACTTTACTTCATCTAGATCCCTATACAAGCCGAACTGCCAGAGATACTTGTAGCCAAGTCTTATACGAGCTGTGACAACATCTGTTAGTCTACTGACTTTGTTACATGCCCCATACACATGTTTTACTTCACACATTT
>WNGS01008014.1:61396-72504 GCA_020271785.1 Procambarus virginalis
GATCGGACAAATGGTCACTTTCCTTTAACACTGACAAATGTAAAGCACTAAACATAGGTGAGACGAAGAGAAAGCACCAGGAATAGTATAGGCTAGAAAGCTAATTTCATGCATTCTGTTAACACAACAAGGTGAAGACTGCTAGGATGGTACACGCGCACATGGACAGATAATTTACATCAAAGTTGTGAGAAACGTTTAGGTGACCAAAAGACTATTATCTAGGCAACACAGTGTCCCGAGACTTACTAATGTTCCACAGTGTAGGACGGCGGTCAGGGAACAAGTGTAGGACGGCGGTCCGCGAATTACTTCAATATTCTCGGGATATTTACATACCAGAACCGCTTGAGCGCACCTAGATCTCATTGTACTCTCCCTCAAACGTCTTCGTTTCCAATATGAGCAAAGTACGCATAATCTACAGTAAGACTACTTAGACTTTCTTCTTCTGTTAGTTTGATGCCATATTACAATCAGAATGACCCCAATGATCTCGCAGGGATACACTACTTGCGATTTTTAATACTTGCAACTGTCCGCCGCGGATTTCTCTTCTCTCAGCATTACCCTCTATTTTCAACTAGATAATGTTCTCCCTTCCTCCACACCAAACTTCTTTAGTTATGAAACTCTTGTCTTCAATTTTGGGATGGTGTGACCTACTAAATGGAACTGTGTTACACGTTTGTAGATTATCAATGAAAATAACGGCAGCTAACCCTTCTTCCCTTAGTTTTTATCGTTTATATATAACATAACACTTTAAATTCGTAGGGCTTATCTGCCTTAACTGAATCCACGCTGGTGCTTTGAGAGAAATCTTCCGTTTTCAAGTGTTCCAGGAGAAGTTTTTTTGGAAGCTTCTCTAGCGCCTAACTGAGAATGGTCGATAATGAAGCTACTGTGTAGTTTAGTTGCTCCTGTGTCCTTTCATTCTGGCACATTGGCACTACATTGACTGTCTTCCATTCCTTTGGCAACTCCCTCTTTTTCCCTAACAAGTCGAAAGAGTTAATGAGAGGCTCAAGTCCGCAGCTACATCTTTCACTCCCCACATATTCCATTTGTTGCTTACATTAACGTGTGTATGATGAATGTTCATGACTCATATGTTGCATCCACCACCACATATGGTGATGGATGAGTGTTTGAGTCACATGCTGCTTACAGTAATGTGGTCGGTAAGCTTTTGTGACTCATATGTTGCCTACGTTCCCTGGTGGATAAGTGTTTTTGATTCTTATGTTGGATACTGAAAGGCAGTGGTTGAGTGCTTGTGGGCCGAATGTTATAATAAAGCTAGATACAATGAGTTTTACTACGTCATCTGAGTCATTAATTCTTATTGAAAATTTGATTTAATTTGTAACGTTCAATTGAATTAAACATCAAATCAGCACTTGCATGCTTATTTGAATATCTGATTGACTGTTTGCATCAGTGTGTGTGTGTGTGTGTGTGTGCTAATTATGTCTGGACAATACATATATAGACATCATTTACGTTACTTTCACGTATTCAATCACATTCCAAAGTTCATGAACAGTAACAATTTAAGAAATATTATTCATATACTCATATTATTAATATATCTTCAATTTTCTCTTTAGATTGATCGATAATTTACTATATTGTTTCCAAATTAATACTCACACCTTAAGAAAAAAAGAAAAAATAATTATTTTTTCGTGAACAGTAAAAGAAGACGTCTTTTGTTATGTGGGTGGAACTCTGGACTGTGAGGCCGCGGAGGACGCTCCCACAGCTGGGCTACGAGGCCGTGGAGGACGCTCCCACAGCTGGGCTACGAGGCCGCGGAGGACGCTCCCACAGCTGGGCTACGAGGCCGCGGAGGACGCTCCCACTGCTGGGCTACGAGGCCGCGGAGGACGCTCCCACAGCTGGGCTACGAGGCCGCGGAGGACGCTCCCACAGCTGGGCTACGAGGCCGCGGAGGACGCTCCCACAGCTGGGCTACGAGGCCGCGGAGGACGCTCCCACAGCTGGGCTACGACGGCTTCTGATTACTCTTTTATAAACACAGATCTTATCTTGCACAAACACCAAGAATCTAATAAGCAAAATGAAATCTAGTTTGTTGCTTGGTTTCTGTCGGTTAGAGAGTTAACAAGTTAATACAAAAGTAAAATGTATATGAATAATATTTGTTGAATTGTTACTGTTCATGATCTTTGGAATAAGTATAAACTTTGGAATGTTTAATTAAATGAAAGTAATGTAAATGATGTCTATATATGGATGGTCTGGGCATAATTAGTACACACACACACATCAATACAAACAGTCACCTTCGGACATTCACATGAGCCTGGAAGTGCTGATATGATGTCAACGTCAATATAAATTTTCAAATTAATTCAGATTTTCAACAAGGAATAACGACTAAGTTGACGTTGTAAAACACATTGTATCTAGCTTTACTGGAACATTCGAATCACAAGCACTCATTCACTGCCTTACTGTAACCAACATAAGAATCATGAACACACGTACATCCACCACCTTACTCCAAGCAGCATGTGAGTCCAATTACTCACCCACCACGTTACTTTAAGCAACATGCGAGTCATAAATACTCATCCACCACTACAATTACATGAAACATGAAATTAAGAGAGTATCTGGCAAGTGTGCAATGGGAGGAGGAACTTGGAGGGAAGATGGTCCAGGAAATGATGGACCAAGTAAAACTGAGGTGCAAAGAGGCAGAAGAGAGATTCATACCACCATTAAGGGCAAAAACTAAGAGAGCATATAATAATCCGTGGTTCAATAGACAGTGCCAGGAAACAAAAGCAAGAAGCAGGAGGGAGTGGAGGAAATATAGAAGGCAAAGGACAGAAGTAAACCGGAATAGATGCAACAGGGCCAGGAATGAATGCAAACATATGAGTCATAAACACATTACTGTAAGCAACATGTTAGTCATAAACACCCACCAACATACTGTATACAACAAATGGTATTTGTGGAGACTGAAAGATGTAGCTGCGAACTTGAGCCTCCCATTAACTCTTCGAATCATCACTGAAAAAGTGGGTGTTGCCAGTGGAATGGAAGACAGCCAATGTAGTGCCAATGTGCCATAATGAAAGGACACAGGAGCCACTAAACTACACAGTAGCTTCATTATCGACCATTCTCAGTTAGGCGCTAGAGAAGCTTGCAAGGAAATGTCTCCTGGAACACTTAACAAATGAAGGTTTCTCTCAAAGCATCAGCATGGACTCGGTTAAGGCATATAATGTCCAACGAATTTATTTGTTAAATAATAATGATAAAACTGAGGGAAGAAGGTTTAGCTGCCTGTATTTTCATTGCTAATTAACAAACGTGTAACACAGTTTCCATTGCGTAGGTCTCCATCCCAAAATTGAAGACCAGGATTTCATAACTCAAAGAGTGCTGGTATGGAGGGTATTGTTGAAATTAAAGAAATCAGCAAGAAACAGTTGCAAGCATTAAAAAATTTAAGTAATGTACCCCCGCGAGATCCAATGGGGTCATTCAGATTGTGATATGTCATCAAACCAACAGAAGAAAGCCTTAAGTCTTTTAAGTCTTAATTAGCCTTAAGCCTTAAGTCTTACTTGCGGGTTATGCATAATTGCTGAGATTTACAAACAAAGACGTTTGAGGGAGAGTACAAGGAGATGTAGATGCGCTCAAGCGGTGGTCGGACAGATGATCACTTTCCTTTAACACTGATAAATGCAAAGCACTAAACATAGGTGAGACGAAGAGAAGGCACCAGGAATAGTATAGGCAAGAAAGGTATTTCATGATTCTGTCAACACAACAAGGTGAAGACTGCTAGGATGGTACACGCGCACATGGACAGATAATTTACATCAAAGTTGTGAGAAACGTTTAGGTGACTGTGGGAGTATGTCTCCCAAGATTTTCCCCAGCTGACTTGAATGGCTCATTGCAGTGCACAGTGCACCGACTTCGTGCACAAGGCCTATCTCTCTTAATCCTGGATAGTGACCTGGCATGTTGGGTATCTCCAGAATGCCCACTTAACCAGGAACACTTTTATAATACGGAGGCCGCCGTATGTCCAGGCATGTAGTAGATACAGGGAGTTATGCATACTTGCCACCAAGGGTCAGTGGGTACATGGAGCGTGGGACTGAGGGGAGACACCAGCAGCGTCTGACCTCTGGGGTCAACCGGCGCAATAGAAAATAACAGCTATGACGTGGTTGTGACGTGTTCATGACGTCACTCCTGCTACTGCTCATCGAACGAGCTAATATGATTGGTTCCCGCTCATTTGATGCAATGCTATTGGGCAAATTGTAACTCTTTTGTGTTGTGTGTGCCACGAGATGCCCGGCACCCCTTGTAAAACCATTCACATGAGGGAGACCAAACCGAGAGGATGGGTTCTGTTCTATCTACCGGCCAATAGACTGAACACCGTCTATTCCTCACCATCAAGTTAACTCAGCGTCTCTGCGATATACCACACACTCACCCAGAATCACGAGTGTGAGTATATTGTTCAGAAGCCTAAAGTGACAAATCTCCAGAGCGAAACAGACTGGTATCAGGTAATCCCTGGTGACAAAGATTGTTGTGAGTGACCTAGAGTGAACTCAGGCAGTGCCGCCACCTAAGTAACCTGTGTGTGACTTTACCACAAGTGTACCTGCATGGTACCACATCCGCCGCCAGCCGCCACTCTGTCCCGAGCGTGAAGCCTCAAGCCGCCCTCACTACTACGTGACGTCACCACCTTAACCACCGCCAGTGCCAGTGTACTCACCTATATGTGTCTGCAGGATCGAGCATTGACTCTTGGATCCCGCCTTTCGAGCATTAGTTGTTTACAGCAATGACTCCTGTCCCATTTCCCTATCATACCTGGTTTTAAATTTATGAATAGTATTTGCTTCCACGACCTGTTTCTTAAGTGCATTCCATTTTCCCACTACTGTCACGCTAAAAGAAAACTTCCTAACATCTCTGTGACTCATCTGAGTTTCCAACTTCCATCCATGTCCCCTCGTTCTGTTACTATTCCGTGTGAACATTTCGTCTATGTCCACTCTCTCAATCCCTCTGAGTATTTTATACGTTCCAATCATGTCCCCCCTCTCCCTTCTTCTTTCAAGTGTCGTAAGGCACAGTTCCCTCAGGCGCTCCTCATACCCCATCCCACGTAGCTCTGGGACGAGTCTCGTTGCAAACCTCTGAACCTTTTCCAGTTTCATTATATGCTTCTTCAGATGGGGACTCCATGATGAGGCGGCATACTCTAAGACTGGCCTCACGTAGGCAGTGTAAAGCGCCCTAAATGCCTCCTTGCTTAGGTTTTTGAATGATGTTCTAACTTTTGCCAGTGTAGAGTACGCTGCTGTCGTTATCCTATTTATATGTGCCTCAGGAGATAGATTAGGTGTTACGTCCACACCCAGGTCTCTTTCGCGCGTCGTCACAGGTAGGCTGTTCCCCTTCATTGTGTACTGTCCCTTTGGTCTCCTATCTCCAAGTCCCATTTCCATTACTTTACATTTGCTCGTGTTGAATTCCAGTAGCCATTTCTCTGACCATCTCTGCAACCTGTTCAGGTCCTCTTGGAGGATCCTGCAATCCTCATCTGTCACAACTCTTCTCATTAACTTTGCGTCATCCGCAAACATCGACATGTAGGACTCTACACCCGTAAACATATCGTTAACATATACAAGAAATAGAATTGGTCCCAGCACCGATCCTTGTGGTACTCCACTTGTTACTGTTCGCCAGTCCGACTTCTTGCCCCTTACCGTAACTCTTTGGCTCCTTCCTGTTAGGTAGTTCCTAATCCATGCCAGGACCTTTCCCCCCACCCCCGCCTGCCTCTCGAGTTTGAACAGCAGTCTCATGTGCGGTACTGTATCAAAGGCTTTTTGGCAGTCCAGAAATATGCAGTCTTCCCAACCATCTCTGTTCTGTCTTATCCTCGTTATTTTATCATAGAATTCCAGAAGGTTTGTTAGGCACGATTTCCCTGTCCAGAACCCATGTTGATGTTTGTTCACAAACCTAACGTTCTCCAGGTGTGCAACCAGTCGTAGCCTAATTATTCTTTCTAGTATTTTACAGGGGATGCTTGTCAGTGATACAGGTCTATAGTTAAGTGCCTCCTCCCTATCGCCTTTCTTGAAGATCAGCACGACATTTGCCTTCTTCCAGCAACTGGGCAATTCTCCCGACATAAGTGACTCATTAAAGATCATTGCCAGAGGCACGCTGAGGGCCTGCGCTGCTTCTTTTAGTATCCACGGTGATACTTTGTCTGGTCCTACTGCTTTAGATGCATCTAGAGTTGTCAATTGTTTCATTACCTCCTCTGCTGTGCGTGTGTTTGTCTGTTAAGCATACACGCCCTCCTGCAAGTACCCTCCGTGTCTGCGAGCGAAACCAGCTGTCAGACCACCTACGAGTGCTTGTATAAATGTGCCTGAGTGAGTGAGTAAGGAAAGGTACCTTATCTGTAAGTACAAGATCTTGTCATTGTTTTATTGTGTTTGTGTTGATCTGAGGTATCAACCACAGTTCTCACCTTATACCTGTTACAGGTTATACTCACCTAATTGTGCTTGCGGGGGTTGAGCTTTGGCTCTTTGGTCTCGCCTTATAGGTGAATCGACGGTGAATGCGTGGTTATCTGTGTAGTATCACGGCATTTCACTCGTCTGTGAATGTGAGCTTCACATACACCACACATTTAGTATTGTGTGATAATATTATTGTGCATGTTATTGCCTGTCCCATTGACAGTGTATTTGTGATTTATTGCATAGCATCATTACCGAGTATCCGGTTGGAACTTTTGTGATCGCTTTGCATACCGGCAGTTAGGTTGCCGTGTTAATGATTGGCTGTCAACTGTGTTAAGTTAGGTGTTTCGCCACGAGTGGATACGAGTCGATAAGCCAGACGTCAAGAGTCTCGCTAATACAACCATAGCTTTGCTGACGCCAATCTAAAGTAAATCAAGCACCCTGTGTATTAGTGGTTAAGTTAGTAATAAACTACTGTTAAGCTTTAAGCGGTGTTTCCGTTGAACCACTTCTGAATACTGCCAATATTACTCAAGCCTTCAGCTCTACGTGTCTTCAACACCGAGTGTCCTATTATTCATTAAAGTAAAAATGTGATGAAGACCTTAGGAGTCCCTTAAAGTGTTGAATCATTGAGGAGATTCCAACGATCAACGTGGAGCGGGACCAGGTGAGGCTAGTCTGAGAAGAGACCCACAAGGACTTTAACTCGACCTTGCTCCCAGGCCATGTACGGTTGCTCTCGTATTTTCTATTCTGCTAATTCTGACAGCTTCGTGAAGCGTCTGCCACATGTACATTGGCGACGTACGCATTGCAGTCGTGAAAGCAAAAAAAGAAAACCCCCACGGTGACCAAAAGACTATTATGTAGGCAACACAGTGTCCCGGACTTACTAATGTTCCACAGTCACATTCATATTGAATTGAACTTCCATTTTCTCTTCTGATTGTTTGATGAAAAAGTATAATTATACTAGATTTTTCCAAATTAATAATCATATCTTAATAATAAAATAATAAAGACAAGAAGAAAAACATTTATTATTGAAGAGAAAAAAGAAGACCGTTTGTCATGAAAACCCATTTTGGGTGGAACTCTGGACTGCGAGGCCGCGGAGGACGCTCCCACAGCTGGGCTACGAGGCCGCGGAGGACGCTCCCACAGCTGGGCTACGAGGCCGCGGAGGACGCTCCCACAGCTGGGCCACGACGGCTTCTGATTACTCTTTCATAAACACAGATCTTATCTTGCATAAACACCAAGAATCTAATAAGCAAAATGAAATCTAGTATGTTGCTTGTTTTGTGGTGCTTGTGAGTAATGAAATAATTAGACAAGTAAACTATAATGAATAATATATTTGCCTAAGTGTTACGATTCATTAACTTTGAAATGTGTTTGAATAAGTGAATGTATAAATATATACTTTATATATATATATATATATATATATATATATATATATATATATATATATATATATATATATATATATATATATATATATATATATTGGGACCATATATATATATATATGTATATTGTGACAGTGTTCCCCCCCTTCTAATTCTCCCACGCCTGCTGTAAGAGTCCTGTCCACTATTCCCGAGCGTTCTCTACATTGCAGGCATCAGTTGAACATATGTGGGAGAGAGTAGTATTCTCGATGAGCCGAGAAATTCGTGAAAGAAGAATATTTTGGCCTGTGGGATAGGCCCTTTAGGGAGCCAAAACTATGTGACGTCAGTGTCGCCAGATTGGTCACCGTCAGCGACGTGGCACTAGGAGCCAATGAAAACCTACTTTGGAAAATGTGATGTCACATAGGCAAGGGGGTCCAGCCGTGGCTTCGCCTTCGTGCTATCAGTCTCACACGACGCGTCTGAGAGGCAGGACGTGCGACCGGTCATCCTGTCTGAGTGACGGATTACCGAGCTCCGGTGGATATAAGCGTCTCCTGTTGTTAGCGCGCACTCTGTGAGGTCTTCCTGCAACCCAGATGTGGCTCAGATAAGGAATTGACAGAATATTGAGCAACAAGTGCTCTGGAACAGGTGCGTTGCAAGAAGTGGGCCGGGGATCGACGTGCGCAACGTCCTTGACAGTTCACCAGAATAGGAGACAGTTTAGTGGCTGGGCCATTCCGCCGTGAGTGAACCGGGTTGACCGCCTTGTCAACCAGGTTGAACGTGTGATCGACGATCCTGTCAAGTTTGACAGTAACCCCACCTTCATGGAACCCTACGAGTCAACAGTTGGATGCAAGCACGTCGAGAAGTCTTCCCAAATACCTAGTGACATACCTAGACGACGAGGGAATTGACAGTGTAGTGAGCTTCAAGTGCTCTGAAGTCGGGTGCTGTGCGTGTGGAGCTTAAGCAGTATCGTCTGGGACGGCTGATAACTTCACAGTGACTTCGTAGTGGTGAGAGGCAGTTCCTCTAGGAGTACAGTGACAAGGGACTATTTGGGAAACGTACAACGACCGCCGAGACATAGGCTGGCTGCCGTAGTTGGGAGGAAAGTTGACGGCCAGGAGACCGACTTCAACCGGCGACGTACTGTAGGGGCAGCACGGACCTGCAGGGTACAGAAAGCGGCGAGACGCGAAAATCCTAAGGCGTTGGCTTGTGTTTCTGGAGGGTGAACGAGGCGAGAGCCTGGACCAGGAGCTACAACCCAACTGTCATCCTAGGATAGGTAAAGTAGGTGTTTACAGTTACCCTCCCATTTCCCCTTTAGTTAGCTATAGTTACTTGTCAGAATATTTTATATGTCGTGAGCAAGTCTCACCTGGGTCTAAGTCACAGAGAGCACAGTGTGTGGTGAGGCTACCCAGAGTACTCACAGTATCAGTTTACATATATATCTATGTGTGGGTGTGTGCAAGCACCAGGATTCATTAAGGAATTTACTGTGACTATAATTCATTTCCTGTGATTATTATTATTATAAATATTAGTAGTAAACCAGATTTGGTGTTAGGCTATGAGCCTAGAATTTATTGATATAAATGCCTGTGTATTGATCTCCATGATTTATTTATATAAATGCCTGTGTATTGATCTCCATGATTTGTTGATATAAATGCCTGTGTATTGATCTCCATGATTTATATATATATGCCTGTAATTTGATTACTGATTTATCTATGTACATGCCTGTGTACTGAATAATATCATATACGTGAAGTGATTGCCAGTGATAAATCTTTAAGAGGAAGTATAGATGTAAAGATAAATTCAGTGATCAAGCGAGTGCATTCACAGTGAATATTATTAGGAATAGAGTAATCTTTTGGTACGGTGAAAAGTCACTGTGAGTGCATTGTGAATAAGATATTGATCGTGAGGCCAGTGAAGTGGTATATCGCAACCCAGTGAAATCATAAGTATGCCATGTGAATGTTAAATACAGTGTTTTGCGAAAAGTTAAATAAACGGGGATCGTGACAGAATTAGAAAACAAGTACTATTCTTTCTCACGGGTGCTAGGGCCCGGAGTCAGCTGACTTTGACAGGTGACGCGAGGGGTTGCCGTGTGTTACCATTTGGTGCGTTCCGGATTATTTGTCATTATTTGCGGCGGAGTGAGCAGCTGTTATACTTTGTTCCTGATACATTGATGCATATATATTTTCTCGTTGTCTTTTAAGTAAAATACCAAAACTCTTTGGTGTTTGATATCATCCCCTCCATTGATCTTGTGACTGTGTAAGGAAGTAAGACAGAGTGACTTGCCTGAGACCATACTATTTGAAATTGCTCTTACCACAATTACCACAATTACACCTCACCACTGCTGTGTTACTGGACACCTAAAAACACCAGTTGGCGAACTTGAAGGCTGTGTGTTAGTTCTGTGCCGGGGCGGGCCACAGATTGAGGGAACGATCTGTGTCTCCACTCATCTTACAACTTAAGGCCGGTTGTGTGATCGACTGGGGTACTCTCCGGGGCGTGCAGTGGAGCCTAGAGGATCGAGGGAAGACCCGTAGAACGACGGTGAGTAAGGGTTATTGTCGGAGCAACCACCTGGAGAGGAGATCCAGTCTACCATTGCTTAACCCTTTACCCAAGAACCCTGAACACCCCAACATTGGCGACCTTGCCAGGATACCGAGCAAGATCAAGGTTGTAATTGTGGTATTAGATATCAGGCCTAAGTTTTCACTCATAGTCACAAGATGGAGGATGATAAAGTAGCCAGTTTTTCGACACGAGAGACGAACAAGTACTGGAGGAGTGCACCAAGGCACAGCTGCAGACGATCGCCGACCACTTTGGGATCAAGTAGAGAGCTTCCAAAGTGGGAGAAAGAAGACTTGAGATCATGGCACAGCTCAAGGCACATGATGAAGCCTTCGGAGAGGAACGGCCACAGACACCTGCCAGTGTGGGAGAGAACCTGAGTATCGGTGGCAGCAGCCGGGGATCCAGTGGCAACAGGCGCAGTGTCAAGCTGGAAATAATGAGGCTGCAGCTAGAAGCACAGCTGAAGCGCGAGGAAGCAGAGAGAGAAGCA
>WNGS01008016.1:0-22887 GCA_020271785.1 Procambarus virginalis
CGTGTCTGGTAGGCCTACAGTGTTCAGGCTACCAGACTCACTGAAAAATATTGTTTAATGAATTAGAAACACAAAACAGATTTTAATTGTGTTGTACTAACATTTAGTATAATTCTCGTGAGTCTAAACGCACAAACAAAATTCAAATGTTTTCATAAAATAATCTACTGTGTCTAATTCGTTTTTATGAGCGGAAATATTTAAATTTTTTGGGAAGACGTGAAGGGATGATTTAGGGCTCGAGCCCGGGCCCGGAGCTTAAGGTATACGGCCGTATTAAAGTAATAAAATAAACATTCCTCTACACCAACAATGGAAGATGCATATTTCAGGGTTATGAAGCCACGGGAGTCGAAATTCCCACACAGAGGTGAACCATCTTCCCACCTCTCTGGTCTCAAATGGCTAAAGTCTAGAGGCGCCATCTCGCACAATTACGTAGCCAAAATAGGCCTACGTGAGAGGCGTGACGTTTCTCCGTGGCCGTTTAAATTTCCAGGTAATAAGAGATGAATCTTTACAATTGCCGTGAAAGATAGTACCTGCAGTGTGGCGGTGGGTCTCCGGGGTGACCGCCGCCTCGCCGCCCTCACCGTTTTATGGCCGCCTCTCCAACATTACCAGAATTTATCTCCTCACTACAGAGCACGACTCCTGTGCCAGGTAAGTCCACTACGGGCTCTCACCATAGCTGTGCTACTTGCCCCGCTCCTGTGCCAGGTAAGTCCACTACGGGCTCTCACCATAGCCTGTGCTACTTGCCCCGCTCCTGTGCCAGGTAAGTTACGGGCTCACCATAGCCGTGCTACTTGGAACTTGTTCAGAGTAGCTGAATTAAATTTTTTTTAAATTTTGCCCCGAGGGGCGAGTTTATTGGGCAGCGCCACTCATCTTGTGAGTGGACACACCGCCATAGCAGCATGTACAACACTCCCCAATAGGAAGAAAACCCGCTGGGTTGTTCATCCTGTCACTTGTACCCAGACACAGCTGGGACTTGCTTAACTGTCTCAAGTGAACAGCTCCTCAAACAAGAAGATTAACATCTATCAACCCTTAAAAGCTTACGTTATCTTGCGGGTGCAAAATGGGGAAATCTTTTAAGAACAGTATCAATATTTGACAAATAGTGTTTTCCTAACTCAAACAATGTGGGGTTTATTATTCTACACATATTTCTGATGTCTCTCAGGTGTTCACATTCACGTAGATAGTGGTCAAGGCGGTGTCCATCACTCTCACCACAGATTCTGCAACTTCGCTGATCAACTGTTGTTTCCATTCCATATCTCCATGGATATTGTATCCAAGACGGATTCTCGCTATTACTGATTCTCTCCCTCGTCCTCCTCCTCTTCGGCCATAATGATTGGGATTGCCAGCTGCAACCATGTTGTACCATCGTACAGATTCACTGGTTTGTGCTTCTATCCTCCTTTCCTCAGTTACCTTGTCACGGTGATGTTGCCTGACAATACCTCTAATTTGTAGTAGAGTCTTGGGTATGAAGTATTCAATATGGTCTCCTTCAGCGCCTTCAGCAGCCAGCACATCTGCTCGTTCATTCCCACATATCCCAACATGGAGGGGATCCACAGAAACTTGATGACTCTTCCCTGATTGGTAAGTACTCTCACAGCTCTCTTAATTTCAGCGACTATTGCAAGATTTTCTGCCCGATTTTTACTTAGGCTTTGCAGTGCTGCTTTTGAATCGGTGCAAATCACTGCACCATTAGTGTTCCGTTCAAGAAACTTTAACGCCATAACAATGGCAGTTAGCTCTGCTTGCGTTGAAGAGGCATAGTTCTCAATACGTGCTTTTTCTTCATTTCTGCGTTGGAAAGTATTATCCTTGATTACCGTGTATGCTGCACCAGCCCTGCCATTGACAGGATTAGATGACCCGTCAGTGTAGATTTGATCTAGTTCATCTCCGGCTTCTTTATAAATTTCCTCGAGATACTTGTGCCTCATTTCTTGTGGTAACATGTTGGATTTTTTCATTGCCATTTCATTGATGATGATCTTGCACGAGTCATCCATCCCCAGGGAGGTAACCTCTCTACAGGCAGGAGCTCACGGGCTTGCTCAAGCAGGTGAAGCTCTTCGAGGTAGCAGACTGATCTGTGATGCCATTTTTTGCTTTCCTGTTTCCCCCTGAAAGTAGCACAGAGCTCAGTTTTTCTTAGCAATATCATTGTAATGGGGATCTCTGGCTATCCTAATTGCAAGCTTAGCATTCAGCTCCTGAATTCTGCTTTTAACACTGGGAAGGGACAACTCCTCTCGTAGATTAGACGTTTTGGCAGTTCTTGGAACTCCAAGAATGATTGTCATGGCTTCATTTTGAATGCTTTCAAGCCTTTTCATATCGCTTTGGGAGTAGGTGCACAGAACTGGTGCGGCATAGTCTATGACGGAGCGCACATAGGCTGTGTACATCATTTTAAGCACGGCAATAGAGGCTCCATGTCCATTCCAGGTCATAGCTTTCAGTGCCCTGAGTCGACTTTTGCATGTTCCTATGAGTTGATTGAGCTCCTCTTTCTTCCCTTGTTAGAGCCGACAGTGACGCCAAGATACCGATAGTGGTCAACCCATTCAAGTGTTACACCATTAATTTGCAGTTCTTCATTTGCTCTCCGCTTGTGATGGGAGTATGCCTTCGTCTTGTTTGTGGAGAGAGTGAAACCGAGCTCAATACATTTCCTTCCAAGGAGTTCAATGGATGTTCAATTTTTCCCAAGGTGGGAGCTTGTATTAGGACATCATCTGCATATCCCACTTGTTGTGTTCCTTCCGGAAAATCAATATTTGCAATGGCGTTCATAAGTACATTGAATAGTGTAGGGCTTAAGACTCCGCCTTGGGGGGTCCCGAGTTCCATATTCATTGTTCTGGAGACTGCTCCATTGAAGCAAACCTTGGCTTTCTTCCTGTGAGGTAGTCTTCAACCCATTTCATGAGTCTCCCCTTGACACCCATGCATGCAAGCTCGTCTAGGATCGCAATCCCCTGTGCTTTGTCGAAGGCTCCTTTGATGTCAACAAATACAGAGTACCTAGCCGTGTCATTAGCCAAGTAATTAACTATACAAGGGGAGGGGGTCAATGGATTTGTTAAAGGACGAAGCACAGCAAATTGTATAGTAGCTGAATCTATAACAACAACATTGTCACTACGCCTGTAGTGACGTCAGTTGCCGAGCAGCAACAGCTGTAAAATATTGCACATCGTGGAGGGCTCCTGGAGTACCTGAGCCAACCTGGCCTCAGACCACAACCCGTCCTCGACTCAAGTCCATTCCATCCAGCGGTCGACCCCACAGACGCATTCATGAATTTTTACATGTTGTTCATTCAAAACGGGAATTTTCTCAAATATAAATTAATATTATAATATATTAGCATATTGTGCATATATAGGCATAGGTTAAGTTAGGTGTTTAGGTTCTGTTGGCGATTATTTGTATTTGTAGTACGTGGGTGAAGCATTTACAGCGTTGAGGTTCGAACACCAGTCGTCAGTGAAGCACTTGTCCGGAAGTGTTCGGACGTCATCAGTTGTGAGTTGTGTATAAACTGTTTTTTCGTTCATAAACATCTGGGGGTTTATGAATGTTTAACCGTTGCCTAAATATGTATAATATGGTACTATAAAATAATATTAATTCATATTTGAGAAAACTCCTGTTTTGATTGATCAGCATGGAATGGACTGGATGGAATGGACTTGGTCTGAGGACGGGTTGGAGGCCCGGCTGACGTGAACACTTGGCAGCCCTGAGTGGCGGCGGGGCAGCATGTGGGAGCACCTCCACGTCCAGAACTGAACCCGGGTGGAATCCCAGGAAGGTAAATCACTGCGACTCCAGCGCCGTGGTCCGTCCTGGTTATATAAAAAGAGTTGGTCATGTTTACGGCCTCTCCCGCCGCCTCCGCCTCCTCGGGGCGGCTGCCAAACTCCAAATAAGAATTTAATGAATATTTTATTGAATATATATATTGAATATTTTACTGAATGTTTATTGAACAACGAGATTATATTTAATATTTTTGCAATTCACGTATTAGAAAGTAAGCCTACAAGTGAAGCTGTGATTAACTAACATGTAAATAAGATATAGCTGCAAGTAGCGATGAAGGGGTTAACAACCATTGGGTCACATGACCCTCCCATCCATATGACCAACCAATCAGTCACAGGACGAACCATTCGGCCAAAAGACCAGGAATTCGACCACAAAAATCGTTATTCCGGCCACTGGTCAGCGGCCACAGTGCTTCGTCCGCGGGATGTTTGGCTCATGGTAATGGAAAGACCTCGTGAGGCAACGTATATAAGATAAGATCCAGGCAGTGATAACATACCCTAACTCGTTCACGTACTGGACACCATGTATATCTTGGTTTCCAAGCTTAACCCAACTTTTACTAGTAACTGCTATTGGGTCAGTGCCCAGCGTGGCCTGGTCAGGGTTGGCATCAATGCAATGAGTGCATCTTGACACGATGTCAATTAGATCTTACAGAAAATTTTGCAATATAATATTAACTGCACTCTGAATTATTTACCCTGTTTTTTCCTTCCCTACAAAACATTATACACTGATTTCCACAAAATTAAAAAATAAATCTATGACAGTTTGCTTGTAACAGTGTAATATGCATTTAGGAGGTGGTGGACATCGGGTCGAGAGCCACCATGCTCCCGTCAGCCCTGACAAGCCGCCCTCCTGCTGTCCCCAAGACTCTGGCGTGCACACACACACCCTGCCCCAGACATGGTCAACATGGCTACACAATGAGAGCCACCCATTCAACCATAGACAGAGACCAAGAGGCAGACACACCAAGACATCAGAGAGACATGGGGCAGAAAGACCGGGTACCCTCGGTCTTTCAAATCAAACCGGTAATCAAATCAAATCATCATCTCAAGATAACCCCATCCAGTAATTTATATTGTTGGGCATGATATTCACTTGTACATCTTCCGCCGTACACCCAGTCCGTCCGTGGTGATGCACTCACTGATCAATTCCCTACGTGCGTGCGTGTGTAGGTGCGTGCGTGCGTGTGTAGGTGCGTGCGTGCGTGTATGTGCGCACCTGTTTACGCATGAGTGTGGAGCCCCACTAACCCGGGCACATGCCTGTCTTGGAGGGCTCTAAGGAGCGGCTGTGTTGTTTACCCGAGAGGGTCAGGTCCGCGCTGTGAGCACCTTGCTTGGTAAAGGTTAACATGGGTGTAGCTGCGAGGGTTAACATGGGTGTAGCTGGAGGGTTAACATGGGTGTAGCTGGGAGGGTTAACATGGGAGTAGCTGGGAGGGTTAACATGGGTGTAGCTGCGAGGGTTAACATGGGAGTAGCTGGGAGGGTTAACATGGGTGTAGCTGCGAGGGTTAACATGGGAGTAGCTGCGAGGGTTAACATGGGAGTAGCTGGGAGGGTTAACATGGGAGTAGCTGGGAGGGTTAACATGGGAGTAGCTGGAGGGTTAACATGGGAGTAGCTGCGAGGGTTAACATGGGAGTAGCTGCGAGGGTTAACATGGGAGTAGCTGGGAGGGTTAACATGGGAGTAGCTGCGAGGGTTAACATGGGTGTAGCTGCGAGGGTTAACATGGGAGTAGCTGGGAGGGTTAACATGGGAGTAGCTGCGAGGGTTAACATGGGTGTAGCTGCGAGGGTTAACATGGGTGTAGCTGCGAGGGTTAACATGGGAGTAGCTGGGAGGGTTAACATGGGTGTAGCTGGGAGGGTTAACATGGGAGTAGCTGGGAGGGTTAACATGGGAGTAGCTGCGAGGGTTAACATGGGAGTAGCTGGGAGGGTTAACATGGGAGTAGCTGCGAGGGTTAACATGGGTGTAGCTGCGAGGGTTAACATGGGAGTAGCTGCGAGGGTTAACATGGGAGTAGCTGCGAGGGTTAACATGGGAGTAGCTGGGAGGGTTAACATGGGAGTAGCTGCGAGGGTTAACATGGGAGTAGCTGCGAGGGTTAACATGGGAGTAGCTGGGAGGGTTAACATGGGTGTAGCTGGGAGGGTTAACATGGGAGTAGCTGGGAGGGTTAACATGGGAGTAGCTGGGAGGGTTAACATGGGAGTAGCTGGGAGGGTTAACATGGGAGTAGCTGGGAGGGTTAACATGGGAGTAGCTGGGAGGGTTAACATGGGAGTAGCTGGGAGGGTTAACATGGGTGTAGCTGCGAGGGTTAACATGGGAGTAGCTGCGAGGGTTAACATGGGAGTAGCTGGGAGGGTTAACATGGGTGTAGCTGCGAGGGTTAACATGGGTGTAGCTGCGAGGGTTAACATGGGAGTAGCTGGAAGGGTTAACATGGGTGTAGCTGCGAGGGTTAACATGGGTGTAGCTGCGAGGGTTAACATGGGAGTAGCTGCGAGGGTTAACATGGGAGTAGCTGGGAGGGTTAACATGGGAGTAGCTGGAAGGGTTAACATGGGAGTAGCTGCGAGGGTTAACATGGGAGTAGCTGGAAGGGTTAACATGGGAGTAGCTGGGAGGGTTAACATGGGAGTAGCTGCGAGGGTTAACATGGGAGTAGCTGCGAGGGTTAACATGGGTGTAGCTGGAAGGGTTAACATGGGAGTAGCTGCGAGGGTTAACATGGGAGTAGCTGGAAGGGTTAACATGGGAGTAGCTGGGAGGGTTAACATGGGTGTAGCTGCGAGGGTTAACATGGGAGTAGCTGCGAGGGTTAACATGGGTGTAGCTGGAAGGGTTAACATGGGAGTAGCTGCGAGGGTTAACATGGGAGTAGCTGGAAGGGTTAACATGGGAGTAGCTGGAAGGGTTAACATGGGTGTAGCTGCGAGGGTTAACATGGGAGTAGCTGGGAGGGTTAACATGGGTGTAGCTGCGAGGGTTAACATGGGAGTAGCTGCGAGGGTTAACATGGGAGTAGCTGGAGGGTTAACATGGGAGTAGCTGCGAGGGTTAACATGGGAGTAGCTGGGAGGGTTAACATGGGAGTAGCTGGGAGGGTTAACATGGGAGTAGCTGCGAGGGTTAACATGGGAGTAGCTGGGAGGGTTAACATGGGTGTAGCTGCGAGGGTTAACATGGGAGTAGCTGCGAGGGTTAACATGGGTGTAGCTGCGAGGGTTAACATGGGAGTAGCTGCGAGGGTTAACATGGGAGTAGCTGCGAGGGTTACATGGGTGTAGCTGCGAGGGTTAACATGGGAGTAGCTGGGAGGGTTAACATGGGAGTAGCTGGAAGGGTTAACATGGGTGTAGCTGCGAGGGTTAACATGGGTGTAGCTGCGAGGGTTAACATGGGAGTAGCTGCGAGGGTTAACATGGGTGTAGCTGCGAGGGTTAACATGGGAGTAGCTGGGAGGGTTAACATGGGAGTAGCTGGAAGGGTTAACATGGGAGTAGCTGGAAGGGTTAACATGGGTGTAGCTGCGAGGGTTAACATGGGAGTAGCTGCGAGGGTTAACATGGGAGTAGCTGGGAGGGTTAACATGGGAGTAGCTGGAAGGGTTAACATGGGTGTAGCTGCGAGGGTTAACATGGGTGTAGCTGCGAGGGTTAACATGGGTGTAGCTGCGAGGGTTAACATGGGAGTAGCTGGAAGGGTTAACATGGGTGTAGCTGCGAGGGTTAACATGGGTGTAGCTGGGAGGGTTAACATGGGAGTAGCTGCGAGGGTTAACATGGGTGTAGCTGCGAGGGTTAACATGGGTGTAGCTGGGAGGGTTAACATGGAGTAGCTGGGAGGGTTAACATGGGAGTAGCTGCGAGTGTTAACATGGGAGTAGCTGGGAGGGTTAACATGGGAGTAGCTGCGAGGGTTAACATGGGAGGGTTAACATGGGAGTAATCATCTTAGACCTCCCCCACCCCCCCTCCTTAGAATAACACTTTCTCGTAATACAAAGATTACTTGCCCCAACTATCCAGTATCTGAATGGCAGTTGAGTATAGCTCTCGAAGTCCCTCTTGTGACCAAAGGATAGGAGACAGACTAAGAGTGTTTCATCATCTAGTCATAATCCTGTAGCCCTTATAGACCTTAGAGACTTGGCCTTCGACTCTGACTCTTCTTTTTGAGAAGTCCAGCCTTGAACCTGACCCAAAGATTACAGGTTCAAGGCAACTGTTTATTAATCACTTGCAAGGTAAATCATATGCAATCACATCTTCAAAATCTAATATTTTATCTTACGAGTGAAATTGGCTTGGGTTCAGTGCACGTGCACCGTTGCTGTCACCTGTGTTGCACTTGCCCAAATCAGAGGTACCTGTGTTGCAGACATTGTTGTCTCTCGTAGCTCCTCATGTGTCGTATTTACCACGAGAGTCAACATATGTGAGTGTCATTAGCATGCACACAGCCACCACCAACAGCTGACCCGCTCACCGCGTGTGGGTCCACGTGTTGCCTCTACAGCCCGGGTTCCCTCCTCAATAGAGTCGTTTTATCAGGGAGGTGACGGAAGCTGGGCGTGACGGTCTCTAGCGGCGTATACAGCGGCGTTAATCGTACGGTACATAACAAATGCAGCCAAAGACAGGCGCTTGATCCGTCTTGTACACAATGGGGGAGAGCTTCAGCTTAGTACAGGATCCCCAGGTAAGCTGAAGGGTGGGGGAGGAGGGTCCTTCTGCGATGTGGGAAACAAAAGATGTTCGTTATTGTCCGCCAGAGGGGACCTGAAGTGAGGATTTGAAAGCAGGTATGAGTCGTTGGTCGTAAATAAGGATTTTCAGGCCCTGAAGTCACTGGAGGATGTTGTACAGGAGGAAAGAGTTGAGAGGAACCCAGATCTTGTAAGACATCAGGAAGACCCCTGCGAGAATGGGAAGACCTGAAGTAGGGCCGCGCTAACTGTGTTGGGAGTGTTCTGGAGAGTCCTTCTGACAGTTACCAATAGAGATTATTTTCCCGTAAACAATGTCGAAATGTTGTTGTGGATGATGTTTCTGAGAGAGGAATGTAAGCGTCTTGTGTATGACAGGAGAATACTTTGACAACACAAGATGACTTGTGTTTCTCGTGAGACACAACACGGCTCGTGAGGGTTCATCAAACAACACCAAACGACGCTGTTCAGCGTCTGAGGCCACAGACCCGACCACACCCAGGGACGACGGTTGTGCACGCTGCCTGCAACACAGCTTACCTTACCGTGGAGACAAAAAAAAAATATATATATATATATATATATATATATATATATATATATATATATATATATATTATATATATATATATATATATATATATATATATATATATATATATATATATTTAACAATAATAAAAATGGAAGGGAGTACCACCTCTGGCTGGAAGAAGGGGGACCCATAGCCTCGGAGGAAATCACACATAACGCATTGGAGGGAATGTAGGTCCCCTCTAATACAGTTTCTGTGTGCTTTTCTCCTACCACCCCCTTCCTTTTTTATGCTTTAATGTGTATTTAAAGGTTACAAAACATACAAGACAAATGCCTAAAGGTTATGTATCTCTTGAAGCTCCTCCGCTTCCGGACAGGAACCGAGGACGCAGCAAGCATTTCCCCTCTGGATCGCCACACTGAGGCGCTGAAACAAAAAACTGCAAGCCCTTGGGTCTCTGGTGACGTCAATGAGCTTGGAACCCAATTCCTTGAGAAATCCCAAGGCACTCTTGCCCCAGGGACCATGCGTCTCAGACGCTATGGGAACAAAGAGGTATTGACCTGCCAGTCGCCTGTATTTGAGAGATTTTGCTGTTTCCCTGTGGTTGGCCGCCCCACCTGCTTGGTCAGCTCCGAAGTGTACATAGGTGTCAGCCAGGGTGGATACACACACACACACATATATATATATATATATATATATATATATATATATATATATATATATATATATATATGCAAACAAGCCTGAATGGTCCCCAGGACTAGATACAACTGAAAACTCACACCCCAGAAGTGACTCGAACCCATACTCCCAGGAGCAAAGCAACTGGTAACTACAGGGCGCCTTAATCCGCTTGACCATCACGACCGGACAAAAGGAAGTGATAGCCTGAGCAATACCTGAAGTGATAGCCTGAGAACCACTTTCCGGCGGGGAAGTGGTTCATATAGCTCAGGCTATCACTTCCTTTTGTCCGGTCGTGATGGTCAAGCGGATTAAGGCGCCCTGTAGTTACCAGTTGCTTTGCTCCTGGGAGTATGGGTTCGAGTCACTTCTGGGGTGTGAGTTTTCAGTTATATATATATATATATATATATATATATATATATATATATATATATATATATAACTCACACCCCAGAAGTGACTCGAACTCATACTGCCAGGAGCACTCTGCTGGCGTACAGGATCCCTTAACTGCTCGACCAACACGACCAGACAAAAGAGGGGTTCGAGTCACTTCTGGGGTGTGAGTTTTCAGTTGCATATAGTCTTGGGGACCATTCAGGCTTGTCCGCATATATATATATATATATATATATATATATATATATATATATATATATATATATATATATATATATATATATATATATGTTCTTGAATATGACCGAAAAGGTAAGATTAATAATTCTAAACCGAATTTTTTCAATATTTCTTATGTTTTTCTTCACTGTCGGTGGTAATAAAAATAACAATTCTCCAAAATTCATTTTTTAATTATCTGACGACGCCTGAACGCGTTTCATAATTCGCATTACATTTTCAAAGACTTAATTTACACACAAATTCTTCGTACTTATACTCTATTGGATGAGGTGAGGTGACAAACACAAGACAGAACACGAAACAATGGGTATAAATTGGATAAGTGAACATATGAATGGAAGTAACTGCAGAAGGTCTAATGGCCCATACTTCCTCTTGCTGCTTCCATATTGGTTCGGGGTCTTGAAGTAGGTAGAGTAGGTAGAATATAGTTGTGCATTAATTGGCTGTTGATTGCTGGTGTTGACTTCTTGATGTGTAGTGCCTCGCTGATGTCAAGCCGCCTGCTATCGCTGTATTTATCGATGATTTCTGTGTTGTTTGTTAAGATTTCTTTGGTGATGGTCTGGTTGTGAGAAGAGATTATGTGTTCCTTGATGGCTTCCTGTTGCTTATGCATTGTTAGTCGCCTAGAAAGAGACGTTGTTGTCTTGCTTATATACTGAGTTCTTTGGGGCTTACAGTCCCCAAGTGGGCATTTGAAGACATAGACAATATAATATACTCCTCTGGTGCAAGTGTAGGGACCCATAGCCTCGGAGAAGAAAATAAAGAGTACTCAGAGAAGACCTTGTGGATCCTCATTGAACACTTTGATATTATTTCTTCTATTCTTTTAGTATGTGTGTCTATATATCTAACTTTATTTTAAAATTTCATTACACAAAAATGGTCACAACATTGGTTACATGTAGGGTACAAGGCTGCTTGTCACAAGTTGTAGAGCTCCTCCAGCTCCTCAGATGGCGGACAGGAACCATGGATGCAGTGAGCATTTCCTCTCTGGATCTCCACACTAAGGCGCTGAAAGAGAAAACTGGCAGCTCTAGGGTCTCTAGTTGTTTCACTTAACTTGGACCCCAACTCCTTAAAAAAACTAGCACTTTTACCCCAGGCACCAAGTGTCTCTGAGGCAATGGGGACAAAATTGTAGTGGTGCTCAAGGTCTCTGTATTTACGTTACTTGGCTGCTTCCCGGTGATTGGCAGCTCCTCCTGCCTGTGCAGCACTGAAGTCAACATAGGTGTTGGGTAAAGTTGAAACGCATGTGTAGTCCCACACCAACTGTCTACCATTCTTCCAGGGGTTCAACGTGATCCCGTCTGGGCGACCGACAGGCTCATCAGAGTTGTGGGACATTAGGTAACGGGGCTCTCTCTCTCTGCTGGACAGCCGGCTGTGGTAAGGCTTCTCTTAATAATGTCGTTAACCTCGCCGAGTCTTGCATGCCATCCTCCTGTCCTTTGGCAGAGAAGGCCATGCCGTCCGTACCTGTCGGCCTCTGCCTCGCCGCAAATATACCTGTATTCGGTGTGGATTGGGGCAGCGAGGCGGAGAGCCACGGCAATTCGGAGGGCCTGCGGTGTGAGACGGGTGCCGGTTGCTGACATTGGGATTGCTAATAGGAAGTCGCCTGCATGAGGGAGCTGCTACAGCTCTAAGTCGGGTAGTGTCATGTGGTGTTGTCGCAGCTTCTAGTAATGTCACAGCTTCTTGGTCGGCAATGGGGCGATCCCAGCTGGATTGCTTATGGGCTTCAGAAGGCGGTGGTTGGGGTGCTGGTCCTGCGAGAGAGACCCATTTGGTTGTGCAGTCTGTGAAACTGGGATCATGTACCCCTGCCCGGTGGTGCTCAGGTAGGATTTCCTTCACCAAATTGTCAGACGCCACTGAGGAGAACAGGAACGCTGGTACAGCGTTCCTTATGACATTATCTCTCCTGACTACTTGGACAACTTCCCATAGACCAGTACCCAATCAGCGACCACCTTACGCTGACCTCTAGCTGTCACTAGGAGGTGGTGACAGGCAGTCATGTTGACCTCCAGTGACCTCCGGGGTGACCCCTGGACGCCGCCAACGGTTGATGATCGTAATACAATTCACAATTTGACTCCCGTCACTTACGAGGTCCGTAAGACGAGCGACCACTAGGCCTACGCCACCCTCTTGGGCCGCAAGTAGAGTTTTTATTTAAAAAGTTGTGACAGACCCCGGGCGAAATAGTCAGANCTCCTCGAGGAAGTGACGTCGTCTCCCTCTGGAACCGCATCACACCCCGGAATCCAGCTCAGATTCAGGGGAGTTAGGGGGTGGGGGGGGGGGGGGGGTTGGCACCGACTCACAGCTCCGCGCAGCCTCAGCCCTCTTACCAGGGGGTTCTCCACTGCTAGAACGCCCGTCCGCATCCCTCTTCCGACGAGGAGCAGCGCAGGCCGAACGTCCCTCACTTGCAAGGGGAACAGGAACCGTCCCAACACAGCCTCCGGCTCAACATAGCCCCCTCCAGGAACAATGGCCTCACTGACGACACAGTCCGCACCCGCCCGCCGCGCAGCGCTCACACCGGAAGACATCGACAGGTCACCGCCCTCGACAATCTCATCGCCGGATGCGACACGTGGAACAGAATGCACCTCCACCGCCACATCCCGGGTAAAACCAGAATGAGAACCATCCACACAGCTCACCACGGCCGGCACAGGGGATATCCTAGGCGTGGAGAAACCAGCAGCTACATCCGACCCAGCCCCACGAGCAGGCACCACCGCTGAAGGCTTCCCACCAGACACAGGAGCCGCGGGAACACCTCCAGGCCTGCCAGACAGGGATGCCGCACCAGGCACACCATGCGCAGGGCCCTCAACACTCCGAAGGTCCGCCGGCTCACAGACCGGCATCACAGCTGCATTCATCCCACCTGGAACCACCCCCGCGGGCACCACACCCGCTGGGGCCACACGATGCGCATCCGCACCCCAGATCCGCCTGGGCAACCTCCGGGCGACGGAGTGGAGGGAAATCCCCTGCATCGAAGACCGACGCGGACCGCAAACGAGGAGAGTCACACCTAGCCGCGTCATGCCCCTCCTCCCCGCAGCGGAAGCACGTGCGGGTCTGACCTGGGTAGAATACACGGAGAGGGAGCCCACAACACATAACCTTGGACGGGATAGGCCCCGACAGCCGCATCTGCAGCGTCCGGGACCCCATGCGGAGGCCCTGGAGCCTCCCAGCACCGAACAAATTGAATCTGTGCCGCAGCACAGCCCCAAACCGCGTAAACACAGCAGTGATCTCCTCCCCCGACAGCGTGACAGGCACACCGTGCACACTAACAAAAGTCAGAGGCCCCCACGGATCTGATACCTTCATGGTGCAAGCCGCTGCAGGCACGGCAACCGTCCGGTCACACCACCGCGCCACCAAATCGTCATAGCTGGCTGCAGATGCTAGAGTGACCGCCACACGAGAGGGTGAGAATCGTTCCAACCCGACTAGGTCCTTGATGTCCATATCCAGAGCGTCAAAAAGCGCAGACGCCACACCTTCCCAGTCGACCGGTACAGAGAAATCCAGACGAACAGTGTGCAAACGGCGGAGGCGACCCCCACCAGCCGTCGCCATGTTGCTGACCCCCGCCCGGGTCAGCTGACTCCTCACACCACCCCACCACCTCCAGGCAGCGCCGATCAACAACTGGCGGGACACCCACAAATTACAGGAGCTGCCAGCCGACACGTCCGCACCGCTCAGCAGCGCAGGCGGTCTCCCGCGGAGTTGATATCACACCAAACCTGTCTCCTGAAGCCCACATAAAAAGGATAACATCTGCGGCATATGCGAGGCTGGCTAACATCAGAACAGCGTTCAGGAACCTGTGTAAGGAATCATTCAGAATCTTGTACACCACATATGTAAGACCAATCCTGGAGTATGCAGCCCCAGCATGGAGCCCGTACCTTGTCAAGCACAAGACGAAGCTGGAAAAAGTCCAAAGGTATGCCACTAGACTAGTCCCAGAACTAAGAGGCATGAGTTACGAGGAAAGGCTGCGGGAAATGCACCTTACGACACTGGAAGACAGAAGAGTAAGGGGAGATATGATCACAACCTACAAAATCCTCAGAGGAATCGACCGGGTAGACAAGGACAAACTATTCAACACTGGGGGACGCGAACAAGGGGACACAGGTGGAAACTGAGTACCCACATGAGCCACAGAGACGTTAGAAGGAACTTTTTCAGTGTCAGAGTAGTTAACGGATGGAATGCTTTAGGCAGTGATGTGGTGGAGGCTGACTCCATACACAGTTTCAAGTGTAGATATGATAGAGCCCAGTAGGCTCGGAATCTGTACACCGGTTGATTGACAGTTGAGAGGCGGGACCAAAGAGCCAAAGCTCAACCCCCGCAAGCACAAATAGGTGAGTACAAATAGGTGAGTACACACCACACACACACACACACACACACACACACACACACACACACCCACACACACACACACACCCACACACACACAAACACACACACACACACACACACACACACAACACACACACACACACACACACACACACACACACACACTAAACCATGGTAAAGTACCAATTAACCATTCAGCTGGGGACGGTTTCCCGCGCTCTCGTGTCGTCTCCTCATACTACAAGAGGCCAAAGCAATCTTGCTGGTTGAGAGGTGAACCGTCATCAATTGTTCATAAATTTCACAGAGAACATAGTGTTATTGTAAGGGGCAAGAGAACACAACGAATGTTCTCGGGAATGAATGACTTGCACCGATCCCGTTTTCTATGCTTGGAGCGTTTTCTGCATCTTGCTTTATTTTGCGGCAGCTTTTTGTTCTGCTGTTTGGTCTGTTTTTGTGCGTGAGTCGTGAGTCCCTAGTCTTTGTCTCGGAGGTGGTGGGGGGGAGGGAGAGGGAGAGAGAGAGAGAGAGGGAGAGAGAGAGAGAGAGAGAGAGAGAGAGAGAGAGAGAGAGAGAGAGAGAGAGAGAGAGAGAGAGAGAGAGAGAGAGAGAGAGAGGAGAGAGAGAGAGAGAGAGAGAGAGAGATTTTCCTTTTATGATAGTTCCTTTATGACAGTTCCCTATGAGAAGAAGTGAAGTGGGATAACAGCTCATGCTTGCATTTTCACTCGGTACGTCACCTGACAGCCTTTATGAACCCTAGTCTGAATTAAAAAAAGAGAGGAAAGAGAGAGAAAGAGCCACGACTAAGGAGAGACAGTTAAGTATATAGCCTTACCCACCACAGAGGTGACGCCATAAGGTCTAAGTGACACCATGATGACACTCACGTCACAAGTATATCTCTAAGTTGTAGCCAAATGGTTGTTACCTGCAGGCAGGTATGTGGGCGTGGCCACACACCTGCAGCTGACACAACCCTGCACCTTGTCTTATAACTGTGCCCGTGGTACTCACCACACACACCTGTCTTTTTCATCTCACTTACCAAATGTGACATTAAAATATTTATTTTACAAACTCCAAAACTTGACAACAATCAAGTAATGATATTGACACTGCTGGTGTATGGCTGTATTAGTGCTTCATAATACAACACCCCTGATACATGGCTGTATTAGTGCATTATAATACAACACTTGAAGTAGTAATCATTATATACAAACAGCCTTGACAGCCAATATTATATGTAAAGAAATATTTAGACAATTCACGCGACCATTCCAAGAAATACTTATGTATTGACCAATGATAAATAAGTATTGCACATGGCCCGTAAGTGCCGTGCATGTGCCCACGGATGCACATGCACGGCACTTACAATACTTAAGACGTACTCGGAGGACAACCAAAAACTTATGAAGCCCGTGTCTTAGATTATGTATGACCTGGAGCTGACATTGTGGGTGTTCCCGCCAGGCCTCGGGTCTCGGGCTGTGTAGTGTGTGTGAACAGCCGTAGAACTGAACTATCACTTCCAGCTGGGTGCTTGAGATACCCCTAGCTGCTCCCAGCTGGGAGCTCCCCTAGCTGCTCCCAGCTGGGAGCTTGAGATACCCCTAGCTGCTCCCAGCTGGGAGCTTGAATTACCCCTAGCTGCTCCCAGCTGGGAGCTTGAGATACCCCTAGCTGCTCCCAGCTGGGAGCTCCCCTAGCTGCTCCCTTAGTTTCCCTAGTGACTCCCAGCTCCCTGCTGGGAGTGGGGGGGGGGGGGCTGAGTGAGGACTGTAACAAGGAACAAGAGAACCAGCAACAATAGATGTATCATCCAAGAAGAGAAGTGCCGGCAACGATAGATGTGAGTTACTAACGGGTAACGTGATTGACAGATCACGCCCCCTAGGCCTGCAGGCCTCGTGTCTGGTAGGCCTACAGTGTTCAGGCCTACCAGACTCACTGAAAATATTGTTTAATGAATTAGAAACACAAAACAGATTTTAATGTGTTGTACTAACATTTAGTATTAATATTCTCGTGAGTCTTAAGAACGCACAAACAAAATTCAAATGTTTTCATAAATAAATCTACTGTGTCTAATTTGTTTTATGAGGCGGAAATATTTAAATTTTTGGGAAGACGTTGAAGGGATGATTTAGGGGCTCGAGCCCGGGCCCGGGAGCTTAAGGTATACGGCCGTATTAAAGTAATAAAATAAAGCATTCCTCTACACCAACAATGGAAGATGCATATTTCAGGGTTATGAAGCCACGGGAGTCGAAATTCCCACACAGAGTGAACCATCTTCCCACCTCTCTGGTCTCAAATGGCTAACGTCTTAGAGGCGCCATCTCGCACAATTACGTAGCCAAAATAGGCCTACGGGAGAGGCGTGACGTTTCTCCGATGGCCGTTTAAATTTCCAGGTAATAAGAGATGAATCTTTACAATTGCCGTGAAGATAGTACCTGCAGTGTGGCGGTGGGTCTCCGCGGGTGACCGCCGCCTCGCCGCCCTCACCTGTTTTATGGCCGCCTCTCCCAACATTACCAGAATTTATCTCCTCACTACAGAGCACGACTCCTGTGCCAGGTAAGTCCACTACGGGCTCTCACCATAGCCTGTGCTACTTGCCCCGCTCCTGTGCCAGGTAAGTTACGGGCTCACCATAGCCCGTGCTACTTGGAACTTGTTCAGAGTAGCTGAATTTAATTTTTTTTTAAATTTTGCCCCGAGGGGCGAGTTTATTGGGCAGCGCCACTCATCTTGTGAGTGGACACACCGCCATAGCAGCATGTACAACACTCCCCAATAGGAAGAAAACCCGCTGGGTTGTTCATCCTGTCACTTGTACCCAGACACAGCTGGGACTTGCTTAACTGTCTCAAGTGAACAGCTCCTCAAACAAGAAGATTAACATCTATCAACCCTTAAAAGCTTACGTTATCTTGCGGGTGCAAAATGGGGAAATCTTTTAAGAACAGTATCAATATTTGACAAATAGTGTTTTCCTAACTCAAACAATGTGGGGTTTATTATTCTACACATATTTCTGATGTCTCTCAGGTGTTCACATTCACGTAGATAGTGGTCAAGGCGGTGTCCATCACTCTCACCACAGATTCTGCAACTTCGCTGATCAACTGTTGTTTCCATTCCATATCTCCATGGATATTTGTATCCAAGACGGATTCTCGCTATTACTGATTCTCTCCCTCGTCCTCCTCCTCTTCGGCCATAATGATTGGGATTGCCAGCTGCAACCATGTTGTACCATCGTACAGATTCACTGGTTTGTGCTTCTATCCTCCTTTCCTCAGTTACCTTGTCACGGTGATGTTGCCTGACAATACCTCTAATTTGTAGTAGAGTCTTGGGTATGAAGTATTCAATATGGTCTCCTTCAGCGCCTTCAGCAGCCAGCACATCTGCTCGTTCATTCCCACATATCCCAACATGGGAGGGGATCCACAGAAACTTGATGACTCTTCCCTGATTGGTAAGTACTCTCACAGCTCTCTTAATTTCAGCGACTATTGCAAGATTTTCTGCCCGATTTTTACTTAGGCTTTGCAATGCTGCTTTTGAATCGGTGCAAATCACTGCACCATTAGTGTTCCGTTCAAGAAACTTTAGCGCCATAACAATGGCAGTTAGCTCTGCTTGCGTTGAAGAGGCATAGTTCTCAATACGTGCTTTTTCTTCATTTCTGCGTTGAAAAGTATTATCCTTGATTACCGTGTATGCTGCATCAGCCCTGCTATTGACAGGATTAGATGACCCGTCAGTGTAGATTTGATCTAGTTCATCTCCGGCTTCTTTATAAATTTCCTCGAGATACTTGTGCCTCATTTCTTGTGGTAACATGTTGGATTTTTTCATTGCCATTTCATTGATGATGATCTTGCACGAGCCATCCATCCTCCCTGGGAGGTAACCTCTCTACAGGCAGGAGCTCACGGGCTTGCTCAAGCAGGTGAAGCTCTTCGAGGTAGCAGACTGATCTGTGATGCCATTTTTTGCTTTTCCTGTTTCCCCCTGAAAGTAGCACAGAACTCAGTTTTTTCTTAGCAATATCATTGTAATGGGGATCTCTGGCTATCCTAATTGTAAGCTTAGCATTCAGCTCCTGAATTCTGCTTTTAACACTGGGAAGGGACAACTCCTCTCGTAGATTAGACGTTTTGGCAGTTCTTGGAACTCCAAGAATGATTGTCATGGCTTCATTTTGAATGCTTTCAAGCCTTTTCATATCGCTTTGGGAGTAGGTGCACAGAACTGGTGCGGCATAGTCTATGACGGAGCGCACATAGGCTGTGTACATCATTTTAAGCACGGCAATAGAGGCTCCATGTCCATTCCAGGTCATAGCTTTCAGTGCCCTGAGTCGACTTTTGCATGTTCCTATGAGTTGATTGAGCTCCTCTTTCTTCCCCTTGTTAGAGCCGACAGTGACGCCAAGATACCGATAGTGGTCAACCCATTCAAGTGTTACACCATTAATTTGCAGTTCTTCATTTGCTCTCCGCTTGTGATGGGAGTATGCCTTCGTCTTGTTTGTGGAGAGAGTGAAACCGAGCTCAATACATTTCCTTCCAAGGAGTTCAATGGACTGCTCAATTTTTCCCAAGGTGGGAGCTTGTATTAGGACATCATCTGCATATCCCACTTGTTGTGTTCCTTCCGGAAAATCAATATTTGCAATGGCGTTCATAAGTACATTGAATAGTGTAGGGCTTAAGACTCCGCCTTGGGGGGTCCCGAGTTCCATATTCATTGTTCTGGAGACTGCTCCATTGAAGCAAACCTTGGCTTTCCTTCCTGTGAGGTAGTCTTCAACCCATTTCATGAGTCTCCCCTTGACACCCATGCATGCAAGCTCGTCTAGGATCAATCCCCTGTGCTTTGTCGAAGGCTCCTTTGATGTCAACAAATACAGAGTACCTAGCCGTGTCATTAGCCAAGTAATTAACTATACAAGGGAGGGGGTCAATGGATTTGTTAAAGGACGAAGCACAGCAAATTGTATAGTAGCTGAATCTATAACAACAACATTGTCACTACGCCTGTAGTGACGTCAGTTGCCGAGCAGCAACAGCTGTAAAATATTGCACATCGTGGAGGGCTCCTGGAGTACCTGAGCCAACCTGGCCTCAGACCACAACCCGTCCTCGACTCAAGTCCATTCCATCCAGCGGTCGACCCACAGACGCATTCATGTATTTTTACATGTTGTTCATTCAAAACGGGAATTTTCTCAAATATAAATTAATATTATAATATATTAGCATATTGTGCATATATAGGCATAGGTTAAGTTAGGTGTTTAGGTTCTGTTGGCGATTATTTGTATTTGTAGTACGTGGGTGAAGCATTTACAGCGTTGAGGTTCGAACACCAGTCGTCAGTGAAGCAATTGTTCCGGAAGTGTTCGGACGTCATCAGTTGTGAGTTGTGTATAAACTGTTTTTTCGTTCATAAACATCTGGGGGTTTATGAATGTTTAACCGTTGCCTAAATATGTATAATATGGTACTATAAAATAATATTAATTCATATTTGAGAAAACTCCTGTTTTGATTGATCAGCATGGAATGGACTGGATGGAATGGACTTGGTCTGAGGACGGGTTGGAGGCCCGGCTGACGTGAACACTTGGCAGCCGTGAGTGGCGGCGGGG
The DNA here is from genome assembly GCA_020271785.1 of Procambarus virginalis. Classification (NCBI taxonomy): domain Eukaryota; kingdom Metazoa; phylum Arthropoda; class Malacostraca; order Decapoda; family Cambaridae; genus Procambarus; species Procambarus virginalis. The sequence continues at coordinate 20,601 of WNGS01008016.1, forward strand.
CAGCATATGGGAGCACCTCCACGTCCAGAACTGAACCCGGGTGGAATCCCAGGAAGGTAAATCACTGCGACTCCAGCGCCGTGGTCCGTCCTGGTTATATAAAAAGAGTTGGTCATGTTTACGGCCTCTCCCGCCGCCTCCGCCTCCTCGGGGCGGCTGCCAAACTCCAATAAGAATTTAATGAATATTTTATTGAATATATATATTGAATATTTTACTGAATGTTTATTGAACAACGAGATTATATTTAATATTTTTGCAATTCACGTATTAGAAAGTAAGCCTACAAGTGAAGCTGTGATTAACTAACATGTAAATAAGATATAGCTGCAAGTAGCGATGAAGGGGTTAAGAACCATTGGGTCACATGACCCTCCCATCCATATGACCAACCAATCAGTCACAGGACGAACCATTCGGCCAAAAGACCAGGAATTCGACCACAAAAATCGTTATTCCGGCCACTGGTCAGCGGCCACAGTGCTTCGTCCGCGGGATGTTTGGCTCATGGTAATGGAAAGACCTCGTGAGGCAACGTATATAAGATAAGATCCAGGCAGTGATAACATACCCTAACTCGTTCACGTACTGGACACCATGTATATCTTGGTTTCCAAGCTTAACCCAACTTTTACTAGTAACTGCTATTGGGTCAGTGCCCAGCGTGGCCTGGTCAGGGTTGGCATCAATGCAATGAGTGCATCTTGACACGATGTCAATTAGATCTTACAGAAAATTTTGCAATATAATATTAACTGCACTCTGAATTATTTACCCTGTTTTTTCCTTCCCTACATAACATTATACACTGATTTCCACAAAATTAAAAAATAAATCTATGACAGTTTGCTTGTAACAGTGTAATATGCATTTAGGAGGTGGTGGACATCGGGTCGAGAGCCACCATGCTCCCGTCAGCCCTGACAAGCCGCCCTCCTGCTGTCCCCAAGACTCTGGCGTGCACACACACACCCTGCCCCAGACATGGTCAACATGGCTACACAATGAGAGCCACCCATTCAACCATAGACAGAGACCAAGAGGCAGACACACCAAGACATCAGAGAGACATGGGGCAGAAAGACCGGGTACCCTCGGTCTTTCAAATCAAACCGGTAATCAAATCAAATCATCATCTCAAGATAACCCCATCCAGTATTTATATTTGTTGGGCATGTTATTCACTTGTACATCTTCCGCCGTACACCCAGTCCGTCCGTGGTGATGCACTCACTGATCAATTCCCTGCGTGCGTGCGTGTGTAGGTGCGTGCGTGCGTGTGTAGGTGCGTGCGTGCGTGTATGTGCGCACCTGTTTACGCATGAGTGTGGAGCCCCACTAACCCGGGCACATGCCTGTCTTGGAGGGCTCTAAGGAGCGGCTGTGTTGTTTACCCGAGAGGGTCAGGTCCGCGCTGTGAGCGCCTTGCTTGGTAAGGGTTAACATGGGTGTAGCTGCGAGGGTTAACATGGGTGTAGCTGCGAGGGTTAACATGGGTGTAGCTGCGAGGGTTAACATGGGAGTAATCATCTCAGACCTCTCCCACTTCCCCTTCCTTAGAATAACACTTTCTCGTAATACAAAGATTACTTGCCCCAACTATCCAGTATCCGAATGGCAGTTGAGTATAGCTCTCGAAGTCCCTCTTGTGACCGGTCCATAGAATTACCCAAATCTATCCAAAAGTACCAAAAGTACACAAATCCTCCTAGCATTACGTAAGTAATGAAGAAATATGGTATATTTACTTACTATAATGTTGGTGCTACACGTAGAACATGATCAAACCTATTTTTACTCTGAAATAATCTAATTCATAACGAAATAAAACGTAAATATGTGAGTGGTGACGCCATAGGAAGTCGACGGTCCAAGCGAATACTCTCACATATTACGTCTAATTTCGTTTTGAAATTAGATTATTTCAGAGTAAAAATAGGTTTGATCATGTTCTACGTGTAGCACCAACATTATAGTGAGCAAATATACCATATTTCTTCATTACTTACGTAATGCTAGGAGGATTTGTGTACTTTTGGGTAGATTTGGGTAATTCTATGGACCCCTTGTGACCAAAGGATAGGAGACAGACTAAGAGTGTTTCATCATCTAGTCATAATCCTGTAGCCCTTATAGACCTTAGAGACTTTGCCTTCGACTCTGACTCTTCTTTTTGAGAAGTCCAGCCTAGGAACCTGACCCAAAGATTACAGGTTCAAGGCAACTGTTATCAATCACTTGCAAAGGTAAAACATATGCAATCACGTCTTCAACATCTAATATTTAT
>WNGS01008017.1:20314-32301 GCA_020271785.1 Procambarus virginalis
AAAACCAATTAGTATTGGACTTAGTATTAGACTGTATTAAAGGCAAGTTGTAATAATAATAATAATAATGATAATAATAATAATAATAATAAGTATTACTTACACAAAGGAGGTGCAGGCTTATTGTCGTACGTGAAGTGAACAAGTTCAGTTACACTTCAGTAATAACTGATATACCAGTCACCACTCCCTGAGTCCACAGTTGACTATGTTGCCAATTCAGCCAATTAACAGCAGGAACTCAGCCTCGTGATTCGTGACAACCAATGGCGAGACAGTCCCTCACGTGGTTGTACTATTGGGTATTGGGATCTTGCGAGCAGGTGAGGTGGCAACCTCGATGTTACAATAGATAAATATGTATTTGTAGTATGTATTTTAAGAATTTTCGGAGAGAGAGAGAGTCTCTTGTATATTATACAGACACGTGCAGGTGAGGGTCTCGTCCACCTAGTGGTCCACCCCTAGACAGCTGTCCACCTCTTACTTAATCTCGTCCACTATAAGGTGGACTGTCCACCCAGGTTGAATAGCACTGATATATATCATTTAATTCATTCTGTGGGAGTAGAGGAAGACTGTCAGAACTGGAAGTTGTGGCCCAAGCATCAATAAGCTCATTTATTCTGTGCACGGGATTAGGGTGCGAGATCTCTGCAGCATTTTTCCCATTGATCTTGTTGATATCCTTCCATGCCCGGCTGAATGGCGTGTGAGAATTGAGACCACTGACAGGTCTGTTTCCTAGTCTGTTTTCCTCAGCTCTATCATACGTTCCCTGGCCACAGCTGGGGCCTTTGAAAGAGCTTTAGCATTTTATTAATGTGGTTCCTTGTATTAGCTAGTTCAATTCTTCTGGCAGTGCGTTTTAGTGCATGTAATTTGGAATCGTCATAATAGACATAATGGCTATGACCAATGTAATTTGGGTTACGTGGCTTGGACGATGGATCAAGTGATTCTATGAACTGTTCGATAGTACGTGTGAGTTCATTGTTAAAATCTTCAACTGAAGAAGGTTCAAAGGAACTGTACCATTCTGACACACGAGCAACAAAATTGTCTTGTTGATCGATTGGCACATTGGCACAGCAAGACACTTCCGCTTAAAGATTCCGCCGGGGAAAATAGAGTTTCCGATGTTTACAGTGGCTAAAATGATCAGACACCATATCTGGCACTATTGCTGAGGCGCACACGGTGTGGGAGACGTTAAAACCGAGACATAGATCAAGAATACCTCCATAGATAAGCGTGGGTTCAAGGTCATCCACAATCTGTGAATCATCGTGACTACCTTGAGGTGTTTTCGTGGCTTAGCATCCCCGCGGCCCGGTTCTCGACCAGGCCTCCTTGTTGCTGGACTGGTCAACCAGGCTGTTGGACGCGGCGGGTCACAACCTAACGTTTGAGTCACAGCCTGATTGATCAGGTATCCATTGGAGGTGTTTGTCAAATTATCTCTTGAACACTGTGTGGGGTTGGCTAGTTATGCCTCTTATATGTAGTGGAAGCGTGTTGAACAGTCTCGGGCCACTGATGTTGATAGAGTTCTCTCTCCGAGTACCTATTGCACCTCTGCTTTTCAACGCGGGTGTTCTGCACATCCTGCCATGCTTTCTGGTCTCATGTGGTGTTATTTCTTCGTGCAGGTTTGGGACCAGCCATTCTACTATTTTCTAAGTGTAAATTATTATGTATCTCTCTCGCTTGCGCTCAAGAAAACACAGATTTAGGCATTTTAGTCGGTCGCAATAGTTAAAAATTTTACTGAGTAGATTCTTGCAGTAAAGAATCTCTGCATGCTATACTGATCAGCAATTTCTCGTGCTTTGAAAGGGGCTTTCATTGTGCAACAGTATTCCATTCTAGAGAGCAATAGTGTCTTGAAAAGTATCATCATCATCAGGATGGCATCTCTAGTGTGAAACCTTCTTGTTATCCAAGCTGTCATTTTTCTTGTATGTGTGACAGCTAATTTACTGTGTTATTTAAAGGTATGGTCTTCCGACATGAGTACACCCAAATCCTTTACATTGCCTTTTCGTTTTATGCTATTATTTGACTGCATTTTGTACGTGGTTTCCGTTTTCAGATTTTCATTTTTCCTTAGCGCAAGTGCTGGAACATATCTTCGTTAAACACCTTATTATTTTTTGTAGTCCATAGAAAGGCCTGGTTTACATCTGATTGGAGGTTCGCCGTGTCCTCTATGTTGTCTACTCTTATACAAATCTTTGCAGTGTCATCTGCAAAGGATGATACAGTTACTATAGAATGTGTCCTTGTCTATGTCCGATATGAGGATGAGAAAAAGTACTGGAGCAAGCACAGTACCCTGAGGGACTGAACTTTTTTTCACTGTTGATGGACCGTATTTTATTTTTGTTGACTATTACACTTTGGGTTCTATTAGTCAGGAAATTGTAGATCCATCTGCCTATTTTCCAGTAATTCCTTTTGAACGCATTTTGTGTGCAATAACACCATGGTCACATTTGTCGAAGGATGTTGCGAAATCTGTGTAAATTGCATAAGCGTTTTGTTTGTCTTCCATGGCATCTAATGTCATATTATAGTGGTCCAGCAACTGTAATAGGCAAGAGTGCCCTGTTCTAAAACCATGTTGTCCAGGGTTATGGAGATGCTGTGATTTCATGTATATTGTGATCTTTCGTCTTAGCACTCTTTCAAAGATTTTTATAATGTGTGAGGTTAGTGCTATCGTCCTGTAGTGTTTTGCCTCTGCCTTATATCCTTCTTTATGGAGTGGCGCTATCTCTGCTGTTTTCTCTGTCAGGTATGATGCCAGTATCTAGGTTCTGTCTCCAAAGAATGTGAAGGACCTGCGATAATTGTTTCTTATAATTCTTGATGAATATAGAGTTCCAAGAATCAGGACCTGGTGCAGAATACATAGGCATACTGTCTATGATTTTTAAACAATCAATTTGGGATTGGGTGACATATGATATATGATTTGATGTTGGTATCGCATCCATGAAGAAGTCATTTGGATTATCAATCTTCAGTGTGTTTAGTGGCTTGCTGAAAACAGTCGTATTAATTCCACAGCATTTCGCTTATTTCTTTGTTGTCATCGGTGAACGTTCCATTTCCCTGTCGTAAGGGACAGATACTAGATGTAATTTTTATCTTGATTTTGCATAAGAGAAAATAATTTTTGGAATTCTCTCTATTTCACTAATGACCTTTTGCTCTCTTTGCCTCTCGTTCAATTGTTTTTATTTCACTACCTAGCCTTCTTTGTCGTTCTTGAGATAGGATGCTACTCAAGTTATTGCGTGATTCGTTTTCTTCGCTTATTGAGAAATTCTCAATAAGCAGTTCTCAATCACTCTGCATCTCTTCCTCTTTTTTCTTGGGGGTATGCGGTTTGAGCATATTTCTAGTGCTACGGAGCATATATTTTTCCAGGCACCGGTTCAGGTTTGCATTTTCTAGCTTTTTTCCCAGCTTATTTCTGTGAGGTCTAGGTTTATTTCCTCCCAGTTTATGTGTTTATTATTGAATTTTAATTCGCTGAATTCTCCTCCACTTGGATTCGAGACTGGTTTTGAAGTTCTATTCCCCCATGCTTGTCAGAACTTCAATTAAGTTGTGATCTGAGTAACAGGTATTTGTAGTCATTACGTTCGTGATCAATTAAACAGTATTAGTGAAAATGAGGTCCAACGTGTTTCTTTTTCTAGTTGGTTCTATTATTTGCTGGTTTAAGACATATCTGTCGCACATCCGTAGCAGGTCATTTTGCATGTGACAGTTCATTTAGGATACTTACCGGAATTCTCTCGGATATAATTATATTAGCTAGGGTTTTCCATTTCAGATGTCGTAGGCTGAAGTTCCCAAGCAGGATGATGTTTGAGGCTGGATTTGTAAGGTTTTTTAAGCAGTATTCTATATTTATTAGTTGGCCTTTAAACTGCTGAAGATTTGCCTTCGGTGAAATATACCAGGACAACAACTTCATTTAGGACCTCTATTTTAGGTATCAGCTCTTCCACTATATCGTTTGTGCCCTTATGATACTGAAAGGGACGTGAAACAATTATTTCAAACTTCCTCAGACGGTCTTCAACATGCATAAGCAACATGGCAAATGCTCCATCAACTTTTCCTTAATGATCACCAACGTAACATGATAAAAAACAAATTGTGAATTTAAAATTTAAAATTTTAAATTTTAAATCAACCTTAAAAATATAAAACATCACCAAGTGTTCATTTCGTGTTATTATGGTCCCAGAGTTAAATATGATCTACATTGCATCATTTTAGAATACAGTTTTTCAGTATAATTTACTGTAAAACAATTCGTCAATGTGGCATTTTAAATATGCGCTAAATTTACACACATAACGTTTTAACTCAAATAAATTTTGGCGTTTATCACAAACCACAATGATAGAATTGTATAACAGACAACTTTGTACACTATGTGGAAATGGTGAGAATCAGGCAGAAATTATTTTTGAAGCTGACTCAAAGTTGAAATTACAGTTTTAGAGATAATTAAAGTTCAAGTTATCAATTTCCAATTTCCTTTCTTTATTATTCATCTCATACTCATCCTGTGGGCGGTGGCACATAATGGGTTCAGGAACTTAACCCATAGTCCGTTTAGCTAAGCAAGTGACAATCTTTTCAAGCTAGTTACCTAGTTACATAATTGTTAATGTTACACACACCACACACACACACACACACACACACACCAGAGGGGGGGGCAACACCACCAACCCCCTCTGCATAGAAACCCTTCCTTCCCCTCACCCTACCTGCCCCACCCAACCCTCCCTCCCCCCCACCCCATTCTGACCCCGACACCCCATCCCCATTCCCATCATGTCCCCCCTCCCACCTTTCCCCCCCACAGTCCCCCCTCCCCCCCTTCATCCCATACCCTCCCTATTCCTCCTCCCCCCTCACCCCGTATCCTCCATGTCCCCCCTATCTTCTTAACCCACACCCTACCCGTTCCCCCTTCCCTTAAACCCCCACCCCCCCACCCCAAAATCCTCTGCGACCCTGCAAACACCTCACAGATCCTCTCACCCACGGAACAGCTTCCCACACCAGTAGAATACTCGCCAAGAAAGGGATATGTAAATGAACAGAAGAAAGTGAGCTTCAAGGCGATGTACACTAACATAGATGGGATTACAAATAAAACTAGTGAACTTGGAAAATAGGCACTAGAAGAAAACCCAACATAATAGCACTCACAGAAACAAAGCTAACGAAAATCATAACAAATGCAGTGTCCACAGGGCTACTATGTAGTGAGGAAAGAGAGAAAAGGGAGAGGAGGAGGTGGTGTGTGCTTTTGCTACTAAGAGAAGGTTGGAGTTACGAAGAGATGGTAATTCAGCAACTGTGAAGGTTTCAGGGACTCCATATCACGCACCATTGCAACTGGAGGACAGAAAATTATAATAGTAGTCATATATAACCCCACCGAATGACAGAAAACCCAGACGGAATATGATAGAAACAACATGGCCACCCATGAATATAATAGAGAGAGCAGCTTCTGTGGCTAGCAGGAACGGATCCAGACTTCTAATCATGGGAGACTTCAACCATGGGAAGATAGATTGGGGGGAACAGAGACGACACACGGAGGTCCAGACACATGGAGGCTAAGCTGCTGGATGTGGCAACAAGACCTTTCTAAGTCAACACGTACAGGGGCCGACAAGAATGAGAGAAGGGGATAAACCAGCCTTGCTGTGATCTGATATTACCCAAAATGAGTCGGGTATAAGGGAAGTTAAGTTGGAAGCCCATTGGGAATGAGTGATCATAGTGTATGAGCTTTGAGTACCTGGTTGAGCTAGGAATTATCACCCCCAAAAAAAGAACTGGGAACCAAAGGGCTGGCGTACCGAAAGGGAAACTATGAGGAGATGAATAAATTCCTATGGGATATACATTGGACACAGACTCGGAACCAAGTCCGTACAAGACAAAATGGACTATGTCACCCCAAAATGTCAGGAGGCCTGTAAGCAGGTTTGTCCCAGCCCAAACAGGAAAAAACAGAGAAGCAAAGGAAGAATCCGTGGTTTATAATAGGGAATGTATGAAAGCAAAGGAGCTGAACATAAAGGCATTGAAAACTTCCGAACAATAACAAAACACCAGAAAGTAGAGAGAGATACCAGAGAACCAGAAACGAGTATGTCAGTGTGAGAAGAGCAGCTGACGAAAAGGTATGAAAATGATATAGCTAATAAAGCCAAGACTGAACCAAACCTACTACACAGTCACATCAGGAGGAAGACAACAGTTGAAGGAACAGGTGATTAACATAGGGTGGGCGAGGACAGGTACACAGAGAATGACAAAGAGGTGTCGGAGAACTCAACAAAAGGTTCCAGGAGGTCTTTACAATAGAACAGGGAGATATCACGGCGCTTGGAGAAGTGGCAGCAAACCAGGTTACCTTGGATAGGTTCGAAATTACAAGAGATGTAGGGTCAAAAAGCACCTAGTGTAGCTGGATGTGAGAAAACTGTTGGGCCGGATGGAATCTTGCCATGGGTATTGAAAGAGACTGTGCAGGAAGTACTTTGCTTACCACTATGCATAGTGTATAGTAAGTAACACTGGAAACGGTAGAAATTTCTACCAGAATATGGAAGACTGCTAATGTAGTACCAATATACAAAAAGGGTGACAGAGCAAGAGGCACTGAACTACAGGCCAGTGTCCTTAACTTGTATAACATGCAAGGTGATGGAGAAGATTTGTGAGAAAAACCTAGTAACACATCTGGAGAGAAGAGACTTCGTGACAACCCATCAACATGGGTTCAGGGAGGGTAAATTTTGCCTTACCGGCTTGATAGAATTCCTACGATCAGGTGACAAAAATTAAGCAAGAAAGAGAAGGGTGGGCGGACTGCAATTTTTTTGGACTGTCGGAAAGCCTTTGACCACAGTACCCCATAAAGAGTTGAAGCATAAGCTGGAGAAGACACAGGCAGGAGTAACAGGTATGGCGCTCCAGTGGATAATGGGAGTATCTAAGCAATAGGAAGCAGAGAGTTACAGTGAGGGGTGAGACCTCAGACTGGCGTGAAGTCACCAGGGGAGTCCCGCAGGGCTCTGGTACTTGGACCTATCCTGTTTCTGATATACGTAAATGATCTCCCAGAGGGTATAGACTCATTCCACTCAGTTGCAAATACCTATACCCCCGAGTCTAACTGGGAGCGTTGCTTGGTCCCACTGGTCACTTGCAGGGAGAGGTTTAACACTTCATAGTTATTGTCTTTAGGAGTGAGTGGTATTCCGTTAATTTTGGGCTGTCAAAGGAAGGAGCACACCTGAGGAAATAGGTAAGTCTGGCAAGGCCATGGCACCTTGTAAGAAGGTACAAAGCATCTGTGATGCATCCAAAGCCCCTATTCGCGCCTCTATCCTCCTCAGGTCTTTAATTAAGCTTTCTTCGAGGACTACTTCAATGGCGTTCGAGCCCAGAGGTGCCCCTAGCATCACCCTGTCGGTGGGAGCGATCACTTGGGCTCCTGGCAATAAGATTCGTACTGCATCTATGATTGGTTGGCTGGATGAGATGGTTTCACACTTTGATGGATTTAGTGTACGGCCTAATTCTTCTCCCCTAGATTTCACTAGCTGAAGATCTCCTAGCAAGGGATTCCTGTGTTACCTGCCAGGGCGTCATCGTCCAGGAACCAGATAGATTGAATTCGCTGGACAACCTGCTTGTGACCTCCTTAGCTGCCATGCAGAAAAGTAAAGGGGCAAGTGGGTCTCCCTGCTGGACACCTAATGCGGAAACAACTTCCATGTTCCTCAAACAACAGTGTCGATTTCCTACTGTACCCTGCTGAACGAAAGGAGGTAGACAAGGAAAGCTGGTTCGAACTGCTTCCAGTACCACATCCCTTTTTACCGGGTTGAATGCATTTTTAAAGTCTAATTAATTAATGCCTTATTTTTCTGGGAGGTCCTTGATATAGGCTCGTGCTGCAGGAGCAGCTGCTTCACAGCCATGGGGACACCAAAACCTAGTTGATGGGGTAGAAGCATCGTTGCAGCGTCCTATGCTGATTTTTCTGACAGGTGCCCTAGCAACAAGGCGTCGAAGTGTGCTACCCACGGCAATGGGTCTGACTCCACCATCCTTCTTTTTATGGGCACAAAGGGATGCTCCGAAGAAGAAGGGTTTAAATGTATCTGGGATCAACCCGGAGAGACAGTCGTTGACAAACTTCGTGATCTCTGACATTAGTGTCTAGGCAACTTCGCCGAGAACTGGGTTTGTCATCTCCATAAGGTGCTGAGGTCTTACTACAGTGTATCCCCCTGCTGAGCCTGGTGGGTATATATATATATACACTATATATACTAGAAGGGGTACCACCTCTGGTGCAAGTGTAGGGACCCATAGCTCGGAGAAGAAAATAAAGAGTACTCAGGGAAGACCCTGTGGATCCTCACTGAACACTTTGATATTTTCTTCTCCTACCACCCCTATTCTTTTGGTATGTGTGTATCCTTATCTAACTTTATTTGAAAATGTCATTACACAAAAAAGTTACAATATTGATTACATGCACATGCAGGGTACAAGGCTGCTTGTCACAAGTTGAAAAGCTCCTCCAGCTCCTCAGATGGCGTACAGGAACCATGGATGCAATAAGCATTTCCTCTCTGGATTGCCACACTGAGGCGCTGAAAAAAAATAAAAAAGAAATATATATATAGTATATATATTAATATATATATTATATATATATATATATTAATATTATATATATAATATATATATATATATTATATATATATATATATATATATCCAACTATAGAACACTTTCCCACAGGAGACTCGAACCCTAGCCAGCACAGAAGCCTTCCAGCCACCAGCATGACAGGTAACGCAGTTAACCCACTACACCACACTCAGACCCTTAAAAGAAATGGTAATTTGGGGCGAATTTCAACACTCCAACGATCACCACTTCCCAAGAGCACCAGAGCTAGTGAGGGGTCAAATTTACGTTTTTTTCATCAAGTCCCTGTTGAATATGGGAATACACTGTGTCTATGCTTCAGTCCCAACCCGCCTAAACATGCGAGAGTAGTTATTCAACTATAGAACACTTTCCCACCAGGAGACTCGAACCCTAGCCAGCACAGAAGCCTTCCAGCCACCAGCATGACAGGTAACGCATTAACCCACTACACCACCACTCAGACCCTTAAAGAAATGGTAATTTTGGGGCATTTCAACACTCCAAAGTACACACTTCCCAGAGCACCAGAGCTAGTGAGGGGTCAAATTTACGTTTTTTCTTCAAGTCCATGTTGAATATGGGAATACCACCTTGTCTATGCTTCATGCCCAACTATATATATATACTATAATTATATATATATATATATATACGTAATATATATATATAATATATATATATATATATATACTATATATATATATACTATATATATATATATATATATATATATTCTATATACTAGTATATATATATATTATATATATATATTATATATATATATACTAGTATATATTAATATATATATATATATAATATACTTTATATATATATATATATATATATATATATATATATATAGATATTATATAATATAGATATATATATATATATATATATTATAATCTAATTATATATATATATATATTATATATCTAATATATATATAATATATATATATATATATATATCTATATAACTGAAAACTCACACCCCAGAAGTGACTCGAACCCATAATCCCAAGAGCAACGCAACTGGTATGTACAGGGACGCCTTAAACCACTGACCAACACGACCAGACATACCAGTTGCGTTGCTCTTGGGAGTATGGGTTCGAGTCACTTCTGGGGTGTGAGTTTCCAGTTGTATCTAGTCCTGGGGACCATTCAGGCTTGTTTGCATATATATATAGTATATATATATATATATATATATATATATTATATATATATATATATATATATATTATATATATTTATATATATATATATATATATTTTGTTTTTTTTTTCATAAAACCTAGAAGGGGTACCACCTCTGGTGCAAGTGTAGGGACCATAGCCTCGGAGAAGAAAATAAAATAATAGATATATATAATATATATATATATATATAGTATATATATATATATATATAGATATATATATACTATATATATATATATATATATATATATAATATAAGATATAAACCTAGAAGGGGTAACACCTCTGGCGCAAGTGTGGGGACCCATACCTCGGAGAAGAAAATAAAGAGTACTCAGAGAAGACCTTGTGGATCCTCACGTCGAACATATATATATATTAATATATATATTATTATCTATATATATATATATTATATATATATAATATATAATATATATAAATATTTTTTTTTTTTTTTTTAAGTTATATATATATATATGACAATGTCAGACCACGGAGGAAAAATGAAACAGGAATTTCCTTAAGTACTTTCGTATATTAATACATCTTCAGAAGGAGTGATTTACAGATCGAGTACTGGACATAAATAAGCAGGAGAGAAGGGTAAAGTAGAGGTGGGTTACAATACGTGGACACTGCAGACGGCTATTGGCCCATCTGATGCAGCAACTACACACAGGCCAACAACTAGGTAATTATAGCATAAAATAGTAAATATATACAATGAATTAGTGAGACAAATGTGCTCCAATGATCCTACTTAGATCGCCCTTAATTGATCTATTAAAAATGGATCTAAGTTATATAGACCACTGCTAATGTTCAAATTACTTTCTTTTGTGATCTGTATCAAAGCAGATTCAATTATGTTTCTGTTATAGGTGCTTTACAATTTGTTATTGAAGAAGCCATCTCTCAATCAATTTGGTGAGCATCTTCTGACAAATGAACAAATAAAGCATTAGACAATTTGGCCCTGTCTTACAGAGTATTTATGTTGCGATATTCTAAATTTCAAATCTTTAGATGTTGCCCAACATAGAACTTATTACAGTCTTTACAAGGTATTTTATAAATGACACAATTATCACTACGAGGGCCTGTTCAATAACTAATAGCTTACCAACAGTGTTTCATAGCTAAACAGTACATGTATATAAAAAAGTTCAAGGCCTTGACAATATTCTCAAACCCATAGAAATATGATAAACATAACACATTCTTGGGGCGAATTCTTTCACTGCATATTTATTATAATATGTACGAAGTTCGCTAATTCTGTAAATAAATACCATATTCAATTTCAGTGGGTACCTTTGCTTATGTTCTATAGTGACTCGGCAAGGTATGACTACATTTCTTGGACTACCTCAGTTATTTTGAAGCCATTTAGTGTTTCACTTGTATTTTAAACTCAGTTTCACTAATTAGTAGGATTTTCTTGCCTTTATCCTCCCACAGTGAGTACCAGGTACAGAATTTCCTGCGACCTTATTCATTTACCACTTGAATTAACTTAATTATTAATAATGTCCCACAGGATAGATGTCAGTTGCCACGTTTCCTGTTTCTGACATTCACCATATTCTCACTATAGATTCGTATCTCCTATATTTTGCTATATTTTCACAATATTCTGCTACAAGCATTCAAAACAGATCCAGAAGGTGAATTAGGGACCTTACGTCACGCTAAGAGGGTCGATTTGTTAACTCTTGCACATGAGTATCACTTGGAAGTTCCTGATGGAGCCAACAAATTTGCCTTAATAATATGATACTGGATCACCTTGCTGATGACGGTATTATAGATTCTTCTACTCATGAACAGTACATTATTTCAGATAAGGATGACTTGAGAGCGATAAAGCTCAAATTGGAACTTGCCAAGATCGAGCTACAACAACAACAGGAAGCAGCTGCCAATCCGAGAGCGGGAAGCTGCAATCAGAGAACGGTGAAGCTGCCCTCAGAAAGGGAGAAGCTG
>WNGS01008017.1:42102-58817 GCA_020271785.1 Procambarus virginalis
ATATATATATATATAATATATATATATATATATATATATATATATATATATGTGTGTGTGTGTGTTTATATCACGAAAATTAACACGTGATTAAAAATGTGACAATGTCAGACCACGGAGGAAAAATGAAACAGGAATTTCCTTAAGTACTTTCGTATATTAATACATCTTCAGAAGCATCTTCAGAAGAATACATCACTCCTTCTGAAGATGTATTAATACGAAGTACTTAAGGAAATTCCTGTTTCATTTTTCCTCCGTGGTCTGACATTGTCTTATATATATATATATATATATATATATATATATATATATATATATTAATATATAATATATATAGATATAATAATATAATATAGTATATATATATATATGGGGAGACAAACAAGTTACTTATTATGAAAAGAAGAAGGTTTAGAACCATTCTCTCAAGACACTTACAGTGATAACTAGTGATGGAGATTGGGCGAGAAGCACTATGCTGTTTAGGTTTAGGAATGGGAATAATAAGGCTGTTGGTCCATGACTCTGGAAGCTCCCAAGTTACATAGCTCATATTATACAATTCAAGTAAGGGATTCCCTGGAACTAGCAGAAACATACTCAGTATGCCGTAGTAACTCCATCCTCACCGGGTGATGTAGCTCTACCTTTATGTAGAGCAGAGTCTAATCGCATTTAGTAAAAAGCACATAAAAATCATCAGCAATGATGAAGCATGAAGTCAAGGAGCCTCGCTCTATCATCATATATATCAGTGGTTTTCAACCTTTTTTAATGCCGTCCACCCCTAGTGGTGATTAAGTAGAAGCTATCCACCCCCCACCCTGAAAATTCTCACTAAAGAATCTCACGTTTTAGTATTTAAAATCTATGTTTCATATCTCATTTATATGACTCTGCAAACAGAATAAAGCAGTTTCTCTTATTTTTTATTTAACTTTTACATATATTCATCCATATATTTGCACACCTCATCTCAAACTAAGAGGATCAAAATACACAAGATAACATTAAGCATGCCATTTAGATGCATTTTCTTCACTAAAGTAAAATCGCAGACAATGTTTGCTGTATTTGGTACGGTATCATAAATAAATAGTTATCCATTAAAAAAAATCAGTGGCTTGGCTGCTGTTGCTCTTTATCTGCTATTAGGTTGAATCTAGTTGTCAGACGATTTTCAAGTACAACTTGCATGAGAGGATCGAAGTTAAGGATTGCATTCCTTTTCTTTGTCTTCACCAAAACTAAACTAGAGAACCTTGTTCACTCAAATATGATGTTGGCATCTGTACAAATGTGGCTATTGCCTGTTCAACTAGATCCTTGTACTCTGGAATATCAAGCAGGGTAACCCAGAAACCCATGGGATGGCTAAATGTCATGAAACTGCTTTTTGTGAATAATCCGCTTGAAGTTCCAAAAGAGCAATCACAATGATCAGTTCCTTCATCTGTGACGGGATTAAGAATCCACATGTTGGAGGTCAGCTGGTCATTCTCACTGTCTGGGAACTAGAAGTCAAGGTTTCTTGCATTAAAGTAAGGTGTCTGAAAACTAAGTGTGACATATGTACCTCTAGTGTCTGTTCTGTTCCTGCATACCATGTTCCCAGCCACATTCTCTCATAAATGAGTCAAATAATTCAAAATCAAAAAAGCACCTCTTTTCTACATTGCTTTTCCATTTTTCACCTTCCACCTCTGCCCACCAAAAATATCCCCACCTCTGCCTTGCTGACTGATGTTTAGCTTGTTCAGATGATAGAAAATTGAAGCCATGTAAGATAATTTTGCCAGCCAGAGCACATGCTGACATTTAACTGCCATGGGGGTTGCTTCCTCAGTAAAGAAAACACAGAGCTGCTCTCTCAGTGCAAACACTCGATTAAGAACCTTACCCCGAGATAGCCAACGTACTTCAGTATGAAGGAGGAGTTTTGTGAAATTAGCTTCCATAACTTTACACAACTCACGAAACATTTGATGCTTTTTTGCATGTGCACAGATATGATTAACCATTTTGACATCATCATCAAGTAGAAGCTCAAAGTCCCTTTTCTCCTTATCATTTCTAGTTTCATTAAGTCACTTTGCCACTAACGCTTCCTTGTGAATCACGCAGTGAATTGCGATACAATTTGGTGAGACCGTTTGGATTTTCTTCAAACGTCATTGATTGCACCTACCATAGCTTTTTGCACCATCTGCAGTAACAGACTTGTATTTTGACCAATCAATGCACTCTTCAGTAATGAAATGAATTTTCTGAAAAATGTTGAGTTTCTACAAGCCCAGTTGGAGGCAGCACAAACAATGTTCAACAATGGTTTTCTCTTCTAAGTCTGGAAACCGACAGTAAACTATCAGCTGTGCTTCTCCTCCTATGTCTGTGGTTTCATCCATTTGAATGGCAAACGAAGCAGCTAGATGCAATTTTTTAACAAGCTGTTCTTTCGGGTCCTCTGCTAACATCACAGACCGATGATGTATTGTTGTATCAGACAACGTAATCTGCTTCACTTTCTTCACTGCATCTTTCCCTCCATATATAAGGTCAGCTGCTACTCATGACACTGCAGTACAACATTTTCAAGTTCAGTGAATGTCTTTTTTTCTGAAGAACGATGTGTGTCATCTTAAGAATAGCAACAGTAAGTGCTTTCATGTCAGAGGCCTTAACTTGACTTTTAGAGGTCGATTGTTGCTTCATGTATGCTTCCAAAGTTGCCTCAAAAAATTGCTTTGAATTGTTTTGGTGTTCAGGGTGTGTTTCGTCTTTAAAAGCCATCCAAGTTTTGAAGGAACAACATTTTCATACTGTACGTGGTATGACAAAAGAAGCACTTGCCTGGTGGGAAGGGATTTGAAGTTTCCTGCGCTGGCCGGAAGAATACAAATACAATTTGTTTATCATTTCACCGTTTTCGTCGCTTTTATTTGATGAAGATGCATCCTTTTTGGAAGCCTCCTTTTCCCCTGTGAAGTCCTGTGATGCAGCTCCATCTTGATTTGAAAAATCACCTTTTCTTGTTGCATCAACTGTTGCACCAACTGCAACAGGTTTTGCAGGCTCAGGATTGCCATCTATCTTTTTGAAGTGCTTGTAAATTGACATGGCTGGCAAAAGTTGAGCAATAATGTTGAAACTGGAAAATAAATATGGATGAGTTAGCTTTTTTGTTATAATAACGCATATTAATTCAAATATAAAATCTGAAACCAAACGAATCAAAATGGGAACGACACAGTACTAAGACAAAAAACTAATCAGAATTAATGTGGAAATAGTACTTGATTTAAATATATTTTTAAATATAATAAAACCAATTAGTATTGGACTTAGTATTAGGACTGTATTAAATGCAGTTGTAATAATAATAATAATAATGATAATAATAATAATAATAATAAGTATTACTTACACAAAGGAGGTGCAGGCTTATTGTCGTACGTGAAGTGAACAAGTTCAGTTACACTTCAGTAATAACTGATATACCATATACAGATATATATATATATATATATATATATATAATATATATAATATATATATTATATATTATATAATATATATATTATATATAATATATAAATATAAAAAAAATATGGAAGGGAGTACCACCTCTGGCTGGAAGAAGGGGGACCCATAGCCTCGGAGGAAATCACACATAACGCATTGGAGGGAATGTAGGTCCCCTCCAATACAGTTTCTGTGTGCTTTTCTCCTAACCCCCTTCCTTTTTTTTTCTTATGCTTTATTGTGTATTTAAAGGTTACAAAACATACAAGACAAATGCCTAAAGGTTATGGATCTCTTGAAGCTCCTCCGCTTCCGGACAGGAACCGAGGACGCAGCAAGCATTTCCCCTCTGGATCGCCACACTGAGGCGCTGAAACAAAAAACTGCAAGCCCTTGGGTCTCTGGTGACGTCAATGAGCTTGGAACCCAATTCCTTGAGAAATCCCAAGGCACTCTTGCCCCAGGGGCCATGCGTCTCAGACGCTATGGGAACAAAGAGGTATTGACCTGCCAGTCGCCTGTATTTGAGAGATTTTGCTGTTTCCCTGTGGTTGGCTGCCCCACCTGCTTGATCAGCTCCGAAGTGTACATAGGTGTCAGCCAGGGTGGATACACATGTGTAGTCCCACACCAACTGTCTACCCTCCTTCCATGAGTATATGGTGATGCCATCAGGGCGAAGTGCGGGGAAATCCGGGTTTGGACCCCTAGGATGCGAGGTTCTCTCTCCGCTGGGCACTTAGCTGAGACGAGGCTTCTCTTGATGATGTCATTGACCTCGTTGTGTCTTGCATGCCAGCCCTTTGTGCTTCCGCAATGCAACCCATGCAGTCCGTATTGGTCTGCTTCCACCCTGTTGCAAATACACTTGTATTCAGTGTGAATTGGGGCACCAAGGCGGAGGGCCACTGCTACACGAAGGGATTCTGGATCTAGGCGCGTGCCCATTGTTGACATGGGTACTGCCAGGAGGAAGTCTCCTGCATGGGGGGCACGCACTGCTCTGAGGCGGGCTTTCTCCTTGTCTGATGTTGCAGCGCTGAGCATGGCATCAGCTACTTTTTCCACTAGAGGGTGGTCCCAGCCGGACTGTTTGTGTTGTTTTGTTGGCTCTATAATGGTTGCTGGGGCTGCGAGAACACCCACTGATTTGAACATTCAGTGAAAGCAGGATCGTGTATTCCTGCTGAGTCTCTCAGGGTTGCAGGTAAGATATCTCTGACGAGGTCGTGCGATGCGTGGGAGGAGGAAAGGAAGGCTGGTAGAGCAATTTGGGAGGCTGTGCGGACACCAAGGCCGCCAAGTCTTACAGGAAGGGTTGCTTGCTCCCACTGAGAGTCGTCCAATGGCAGGTTCAGGACTTTCACCAGCATGGACCTCAGAAGGGTGTCATACACATTTAATTTAGGGCTGCTGTAGGATGGAGAACATCTCAGAAAGTACGTCAACTTAGGGAGAGACAGGCATCTTGTGAGGAGAAAGAGAGCATCATGGGCATCAATCTTGTCAATCCTGTCCAGCATTCTCTTTAGATCAGTGATTTTTGCAGCCAGGACCTCCTCGATTGCTCGTGGGCCAATGGGGGCACCCAGGAGAGTACAGTCCGGTGGCTCGACAACGAGAATGTCTGGAAGAACATTTTGTATTTGCCCAGTGATGTCTTGGTTGCGGGAGATTATTTCACACTTGGATGCATTGAGAATGAGGCCTAAGGCTGCTCCCTGCTCCTGGATTTTCCTTATATCCTCCAAAATGGTTTCCGGGGTTCCAGCGAGAGTGCCATCATCCAGGTACCAGATGTTTAGCTCGCTTGTCAGACTATCAGTGACCTCTTTGATAGCTAGGCAGAAAAGGAGCTAAGAGTCCCCACTTTAGCACGATAGGAATGAAAACGGTAAAGGGGACGGAAATGGTTGTGTACAGCCCTGAGGACAGCGTCTCGTCTGACTTGATTGAAAGCATTTTTGAAGTCAAGCTTTACTAGTGCCTTCTGGTCCGGGAGATCAGCAATGTAAGCCCGCGCTGCATGTGCTGCAGCTTCACAACCTAGGGGAATCCCAAACCCGAGCTGATGAGGTTTCAGCAAGGTGGCTGCTTCCTGGCTGATAGATCTCACTGCAGCCTTAGCTACGAGGCGTCGGAGGGTGTTGCCAACGGCAATGGGCCTGATACCCCTATCCTTCTTCTTTAGAGCACAGAGTGCTGCTCCATAAAAGACAGGCCTGATATCCTCAGGGATGCCGCCAGCCAAACACATGTTGGAGAATCTGGTAAGTTCCACTAGAAGGTCCTTTGCAGCATCTCCAAGCACCGGGTTCAGCATTTGTTTGATGTGCTGGGGTCTTAGACCTGTAAAGCCCCCTGCTGAACCTGTTGGGAAAGACATGGCTGCTTTGTACACCTCAGATTCTCGAACAGTCAAGGGTTCTATGCCCACATTGTTTTCCTGGGGATCCCTGCTGCTGTCTGGGGCTCTGCGTGGGTGTTTGTCTTGAAGAGCCTCTGCTGTCGTGGCGTTCCTGGGGGCAATAGTGTCATCGCTGGTCATGATTCTGATGGCACCTGTGGTATTGCCCTCTTCTATTTTCCTGGTGATCTGTGCTCTCATTTTGTGGTTCTCAGATGAGTTATTGTTGGTCGTCCTGCGGCTGGTGTTCTTGGCACGAGGGGGGAGGCGGACCAGGTTGTCTGCTCTGGGGAATTCATTAAGTGCCCTGATTACCGAGGTTGCTAATGACTTGTCTCTCCTGGGCGGTAATGCTAGGCATGCATTCCCAAATAGAAGGAGATTGTGCCACGATGCAGAGGTTCTGGGAGCATTGTTGACCTTTGTCAGCAGACTGGTGAGTTGGCTGCTGCTTGGTGACGGGCAGCCTTGGGGATGTGGGGCAAGGTCCTGGTGGACGTCGCTTTGACTGCTTCAAGCAGATTATCTGCTGAAATGAAGTTGAGGGAGGTATTGTTCCTCGCTCCTGCAGCAGGTTGTCCATCGTCACTGCCCCGGGGCAGGCGCCTAGACCCTAGACAACCACCTGAATTGACAGAATGACAGCGGATAGTTCCATCTCATTGAGACGATACCGTCTGCCACACACTTGACAGTTTCCTCTTGGTTGGTCATCTTCTTGGCTGGAAAGAGGCTGTGTGTCAGGTGCGACATGTGCCATGCCTAGATGTGATGACGCCTGGCTGCCCACTGAGTGCACCCTCTCCTTCCCGGGTGGAGAGTAACACGGCAAGCATTACCCTCCTGGGGGAGTTGGGCATGGCCTGGGCACCGTGTGGCTGTGTGGAGCGGGGTGGGGGCGCAAGGTGGCGGGGCTGGGGGGTGGTGGAGGGGGGGGGGCACGCGGGAGGCCGCCGTCACACTTGTTACACACTATCAACACTCGGGGAAATCACTAGTGCACTTTGATTTTAACACTACACTCACCGATTTGGTTATGAACGCACTAACTTTCCACTAACATCACTGTAGGCAGCTCGAGAGCCTCCCCCATCACTCCCCCTCCCCCGCCTGGGGGCTGGTGGGTGGCGGCACTGAGACGGCGGCGACCCTCCCCTCACCCTCACCCATACACTGTACCTGCCTCGCCATACACAAAGCTCAGACAACGCACTTTCTACGTTCATTGTGTTGGAATGAAGGAGATACGGTTCTTCTTGTCACCCCGGGGCCTTCAGCAGGTATTCATACCTATGGATATCTGTATATATATATAATATATTATATATATTATATATAAATAGTATATAATAATGTCGTACCTGTAGCCAGAACGCACTTCTCAGCCTATATGCAAGGCCCGATTTGCCTAATAAGCCAAGTTTCATGATTAATTGTTTTTAAAAACAAACCTAACCTACTAACCTAACCTAACCTAACTTTTTCAGATACCTAACCTAACCTAACCTATAAGATAGGTTAGGTTAGGTTAGGTAGGGTGGTAGGTTTGGTCATATATCTACGTTAATTTTAACCCAATAAAAAAAAATTGACCATACATCATGAAATGGGTAGCTTATCATTTAAGAAGAAAAAAATTAGAGAAATATTTTAATTCAGGAAACTTGGCTTATTAGGCAAATCGGCCTTGCATAGTAGGCCAAAAAAGGGAGTTCTGGTACTAGGTACGACATATATATATATAATATATATATATATATATATATATATATATATATATATATTTATATATATATATATATATATATATATGATCATACTTCATAGGATCAATCTATAGTATGACTGCCGAGTTCCTTGTCCGAAACTCGGAAGAAATCACAATTTCACAATATCACAATATTGTGAAGAAACACAATATATATATATATATAGATATATATATATATATATTATATATATATATATATATATATATATATATATAATATATGTCGTACCTAGTAGCCAGAACTCACTTTTTGGCCTACTATGCAAGGCCCGATTTGCCTAATAAGCCAAGTTTTCCTGAATTATATATTTTCTCTAATTTTTTCTTATGAAATGATAAAGCTACCCATTTCATTACATACGAGGTAATTTTTTTTTTATTGGAGTTAAAATTAACGTAGATATATGACCGAACCTAACCAACCCTACCTAAACTAAGCTAATCTATCTTTATGCTTAGGTTAGGTTGGTAGCCGAAAAAGTTAGGTTAGGTTAGGTTAGGTTGGTTAGGTAGTCGAAAAACAATAATTCATGAAAACTGGCCTATTAGGAAATTGGGCCTTGCATAGTAGGATGAGAAGTGCGTTCTGGCTATTAGGTACGACATATATATATATATATAATATATATATAGATATATAATATATATATATATTATATATATATATATATATATATTATATATATATATTTCTATAATATATATATCTATATATATATATATAATATATATATAATATATATATATATATATATATATATAATGTTATGATCTCAGCCTGCAAGAAAAACGAGTCTCCCCCTTGAGAGTTATTCAGCAAGCCTGACCTATCTAGAAGGTCCAGGAATCATAGAGGCGATAATACTTAGGTAAGATAGTTTGGTCGATTTGAATAACAGTTTGAGATTATGGGCAATGAACGAGGAAACAGATAAATGACTGGTTGGGAGATGTGGACAAGTAGCTGGAGGCGTGAGGCTCGCTTCTGGGAGGGCGATGACCTCACTTGAGGCCGGACATCGCAGGGGGAAAGCCCCGCTTCGTTGAGCTCCCGCCAGAAGGGAACCCCTAGTGATATATCTTAAAAGAGAAGAGAAGTGTGCAGACGTGCCAGCTGTGGAGTCGAGCTGGAGACGTTGCGGTCTCAAGTCCTGGACGGCGGGGAAAGTATTAAGCCGCCCAGAGACAGTTTTGTGGGCTGTGGGAAGAGCCCTGGTCAGACCTATCAGAGGGAGGAGCGCCCTCGACCAGATAATCTGTGGTAAGCCCGATTTAAGCCAGTTCATAGTGTTTGCTTGTAGTTGGTCGTGTGCCCAGCGACAGTAGCAATGTTTATTTACAAGTTAGAAATGTTTTGGTAAGGCAGAGAGCCTAAAATAAGAGAGTGAAGTGGGAGGAACGTGGAGCGACGTCCATCTCCTCTGGGCGCTGGCAGGTGACTGAGGTCCTGGCGCTGGAGGCCCCTCCCAGAGTGAGTGAGGCCCGCCAGGCGAGGTGGCGCATGGACC
This sequence comes from Procambarus virginalis, assembly GCA_020271785.1. NCBI lineage: Eukaryota > Metazoa > Arthropoda > Malacostraca > Decapoda > Cambaridae > Procambarus > Procambarus virginalis. Next base: position 51,314 of record WNGS01008017.1, read on the forward strand.
CACCCCGACGGGGGAGTCCACTCTCACTAAATGTAGAAGACAGATAGAGATTGGAGGCAAAGATATTGTGTGATTAATTTTGTTTGTGTTAAAGGGGAAACATTTTATTGGAGTGCAAATGGGTTGCAGGTTTGTCTTTGGGGAAGAAGTTGCTGAGGACTTCGAAGCCAGCACAGAAGGAGTAGTTGGTGAGACTCCAAGGCAGTGGAGGAGAGGACCTCAATCTGTGAGGAGGAGCAGTGAGGAGGAGTGTCACGTGCTTCTGCAGAGGTGGTGGAGCACCACAGTTATTCGAGGAAACTTTATGGTGCAGCAGCCAGGAGAGCTGTGGATGACCCTAGTGGGAATAGAGAAGCGCCATAATTGTTCAAGGAAACTTCATGGTAGCAGCCTGGAGGAGCTGCAGAGGATTCTGTGATTAAGCCCTGTGGAACCTGAAGTTATCAGGGTAGTGAAATAGTTCTAAATGAGTACTTGTATGGAGGTGAGAGTGTTTGTCATTAGCGTGAACGACGCAATGAGAGGTGAGTGATCGTTTGCCATTTGTGTGCCACGAAGTGTATATTGAAGTTTAGAGTCACGGTCGTAGGCAGGATTACCTACAGATATTCTAGGACAGATAGAGGGATTGATTGATTCGTTGTGTGTCACTGAACATTTATACTGATATATATATATATATATATATATATATATATATATATATATATATATATATATATATATATATATATATATATGTGTGTGTGTGTGTGTGTTATTGCACCTTCCTGCTGAATTTTCTTGTACGTGTCTAGAGATATATTTATATGTATATATTCTCTTGTTGAAAGTGTACCATTATACTGTAAGACTTAAGCTACTTGAGGAGGTTGGTAATACTTGGTGGTAATACCAAGAGATAGAATACCACTTAGCAAGCTGAGGATAGAGTTCTGATGGTGTTGGAGTGCAACCTGATTATAATAGTATAGTGTACAGGATTCATTATTATTATATGTATGCGTGTATTGTATATGTACTTCGTCCAGTACATGTATCCATATTTGCTGGTGTTTGCACTTGTCCCAGTGAGGCTTCCCAGGAAATAGTAAAGAAGGAGAGAGAGAGAGAGAGAGAGCAAGAAACAGGAACCACTGCTGTGGACAGGGTAAGACGGAAGTCTAGTAAGACAAAGGGGATTGAGGAGTCATATCCCATAAGGAGAGAGTGGGGAGTCACAGCGGCTCGAGTGGGTGTGTGCACGTGACAACAAGGCTGAGTGCTGGAGCTGCATCCCCTAAACGTGTGACGGTGAGCCCCTCTCCTAGAGCCTGAAGCGCCTGGTGTGATCTCCTAGTGGAATATAAGCACTCTATCGAGTTGTGGGTTGGGTTTTCCGTCAGCGATAATACCACCAAACCACCACCACAACAAATTGGGGGCCTGTGTCCGGGAGAGTGAACTGACACACCCACACCCTGTCCAAGAGTGGATTTGTACACCCCTTGTTGAAATAGATACACTGTGTGACCGCATGTGTATATTCTCTCTTGGGAAGACTCACAGGACAAGATGGATAAGGTGTAAGCATTTGTGGAATCAGGCAAGCCTGACGACTTGGAAGGTTGCACGAGGGATCAATTAAAACAGATAGCAGAAAAGTGTGGCATTAGGTTGAAAGCATCTAAAGTGGCTGGGATGAAGGATGAGATCCTTAGGCAGTTAAGAGCCAAAAGCGAAGCGGCAGAGCAAGGAGCCCAGAGAGGAGCTGAAAGTGGAAAGGAGGATGATGGGCAGGATGAAGTGAGATCCCAGGGATCTAGTAGGAGCAGCAAGAGTAGCCGCAGTAGCAGGAGTAGCCGGAATAGGAGCTTGGAGAGATTCCAGTTAGAACTCCAGATGCAGCAACAACGAGAGGACAAGGAGAGACAATTCCAGCTGGAAAAGATGAAATTAGAACTCCAGATGAAAACTGAGGCAGAGAAAACCAGGCTGGAAGTAGGAAAAGAGAAAACCAGAGTAAGGGAACTAGAGGTGGAAAAAGAAAAGGAGAGAACAAAACAAATGCAAATAGAAGCGAATAGAACCTTGGCTGAGCAAAGGATCGAACATGGGTTGCCAGAGAGCACCACCCAGGTATCACACTCACCAGATGTTAGGGTTAGGGAGAAGGACATTCCCTTGTTTGTTCCTGAAGAGGCAGAGAGCTTTTTCGAACACTTTGAAAAGGTGGCCAGCATCAAGGAGTGGCCACAGGAGGAATGGGCCCAGCTGGTCCAGTTAAGATTGACCGGTGCGGCCAGAGAGGCATATACCCAATTGTCACTAGAAGAGTGCCAGGATTATGCCACAGTAAAGAGTAGCATATTGCGCTCGGTCCAGTTAACCCCAGAAGCTTATAGGAAGCGTTTCAGAGAGATGATCAAAGTTGGAGCTTGTACGTTTGCTGAGACAGCAAGGGATCTGGAAAGACGATTCCAGAAGTGGATTGAGGCTGTTGGAGTTGGATCTTATGCTGACCTCAAGCAATTGATGGTCATGGAGAAGTTCTTGGAGATGATGCATCCCGAGACAAAGTTCAAGATCCAGGCAGCAGGGATAAAGGAGGTGGGAGATGCCGCGGATAGGGCGGACATGATTACGGAAGCATATAAGAGCTTGAGGGAGAATAGAGTGAAGAATGAGGTGAGACGCAGCAATGGCAGATCCAGTGGGGTCTGGGGAGGAAGAAATTATGAAAGACCCAGAAGAGTCTGGGGTGAGAAGAATTTTGATAAATGGGCAGATAAACGTAAGTACCCTAAAACTCAGAAGAGTAGGTCGCGCACTTCGTCTGAAAGTGAAGATGAAGGAGCTAAATGAGAAACAAACCATTATCCAGGGAATCAAGAGTCCAGTAAAGCCCCACAGAGTGCAGGTAGTGTACCTGGCCCGAGGAACTCTCATGCGAGTGGACAGAGTCAGAACCTCTGGTACATATAGGAGAGACTTTTCCCAGATGAGTGTTACAACTGTAACGGATTGGGTCATGTGATGCGAGATTGTAGGCAGGGCAAGAGAGTTGTGACCCTGGCCATGTGTGACCCCCGAAGTAAATATACTAATGTGTTCCGAGACCAACCACAGATGGTGAACTTAGTGAACGAGAGGTATAGGCCGTTCATAAGTAAGGTTGGATCAGCATAGGAAGCCAACCTGAAGTAGAAGTTGGTATCTTAAGAGATACCGGAGCTAATCATGCGTGATTGCGAGAAGTCTGATTGGGAATGATCGACGGTTAGCTGGCAGGAGAAAGATGAAAGTCTATGGGTTATTGTCTTAGAGTGACATGCCCGTTTGTACTGTCCAGCTAAGGTCGGAATATGTGTCGGCGGAGGTGATGTTGGGAGTGTGCCCCGACATACCTGTTCCAGGAATTCAAGTGATCCTGGGGAATGACTTGGGCGGGACAAAGGTGTTGCCAAGAGTCATAGCGGAGACTGTGCCAGAGGAGTGCCCAGAAGGCCACGGCACAGGTGGGACACCTGAGAGTGTGAACCTGACTGACATCCGAGGAGATGAGTCAGAAGACCGCCAAGCCATTGATAACCCTGTGTCGGTAGTGATGAAGACAGAGGTGGCCGACGAGGAAGACGCTGGAGAAGATGAGACAGTGTCTATTCAGCCGGTAGAAGATATCGACGTAGATATAGCGTGGCTGTTTGATGAAGGTCCAGCTCAGGAAGATGAAGTCTCGGTGAGGCCAAAAGTGAAGATGGCCCAGCCAAAGAAAAATCATGTGAAGAGAGCGAACCTGAGTAGACCCCAGCCTGCTGAAATTAAGGGTCAGAAGATGAATGCAACTATGTGAGCAGAAGTGAGGAAGGATGTGGACATCCTTCGATGTCCACATCCTTCAGTTCGAGTCACTTCTGGGGTGTGAGTTTTCATTCGCATATAGTCCTGAGGACCATTCAGGCTTGTTCGCATTTGTGTTCCTCACGTGTGCCCCAAAGAATGAGGTGATTTGGTAAAATGCTATGCCCAAGATAACCATCCGAGTGCCGGCGGTGGGGTGGTTCAAATAGCTTCGGCTATCACTCATTATGTCCGGTCGTGATGGTCAAGTGGTTTAAGCGTCTTGTACATACCGTTGCGTTGCTCCTGGGAGTATGGGTTCGAGTCACTTCTGGGGTGTGAGTTTTCATTCGCATATAGTCCTGGGGACCATTCAGGCTTGTTCGCAATATATATATATATTCGGCTACCTAACCTAACCTAACCTATAAAGATAGGTTAGGTTGGTTAGGTAGGGTTGGTTAGGTTAGGTCATATATCTACGTTAATTTTAACTCCAATAAAAAAAATTGACCTCATACATATGAAATGGGTAGCTTTATCATTTCATAAGAAAAAATAGAGAAAATATATAATTCAGGAAAACTTGGCTTATTAGGCAAATCGGCCTTGCATAGTAGGCTGAGAAGTGCGTTCTGGCTACTAGGTACGACATATGTATATATATATATATATATATATATATATATATATTATATATATATATATATTATATATATATATGTATATATATATATATATATATATATATTATATATATATATATATATATATATATATATATATATATAATGTACCTAGTAGCCAAAACGCTGTTCTTGGCTTACTATGCATGGCCCGGTTTGCCTAATAAGCCAAGTTTTCCAGAATTTTAATATTTTTCTCATTTTTTCTTATGAAATGATAAAGCTATTCATTTCATTATGTACGAGCTATTTTTTTTTAATTTTAGTTAAAACGTAGATATATGACCGAACCTAACCAACCCTACCTAACCTAACCTAACCTAACCTAAGGCCAGGGAGGGAACCCAGGTCAGGGTAGGTCGACTGATCGGCCCTGAGCACCCAGCAGTAACAGGGGACGTGGATGTGGAAAGATTAGCAGATTGTTCTGCGAAAGAAAATCAAGACTTACGAATGAGAGTGGGACTAATGTGTTAAAGTGAGACACAGAGAGAGTGAGACTAATGTGTTAATAAAACAACTATTAACACCTATATTTCTGTTGAAAATTTAAATCCAATGCCCCGTATTGGAGAACAAATACGCAAATAGCAGATGGAGGTTGGGACCAAATTAAGTAGCTTTGAAAACGTTAATATCACACATCATAAATAATCATCCACCACCTAAGAAGAAAGGAACACATACTTGTTATATATGTGCAAGCTAAATTGAATTTAAATATATTTTACGAAAACAATCAATTAGAATCAGTTATTTGCTCTTCTACCTAACGGTCGTAAGCCACCCAGGTCTGGCAGTTCATGACCAACTCATCAGGTCAGGTCTAACACTACTCCACCGCACAAGAGCTGCATGAGCTCCTCCGTCCCGGATGACGACCTCCAGCCAACTGAGCAGATAAATGAATGCCAGCCACCCACACTGTGACGTCATCACAGTACGTCGATCAATAACTCCCTCACCAGCGCTGTTTGATGCTACGATGGTAGCCAGTGATGGAGAGCTTAAGAGAACCATTTTTAATCAACGAAGCAACATTTTACTAGCTTTGTGAGGTCAGATAAACCTCTGCTGATATTTTAATTTTCACCTCTTCTATATTGATTCAATGTTACGATATTATATTATACTAAAGGGCTCAAAATTCTCTTAATATAAACATCACCAAATCTTTCCAAGTTAATGTTTTGATATAAATGTCAATCTATGCAACACGGGCACCTTTGCTGTGGCCGCTCATGTTGACTTCCAGTCTACAACTGTTTCCTCTAAGCAACAAATGTTGATCACAGTTTGTGTGACAAAGTTGAATTATGTAAGTTAAATATTCGGTAATGAATAATAGTTCGAGAGTAGCCACCAGAAGAGAGGCTCAGATTATGGCCATAATACTGCAGCTGGAGCGTCCGCCACGCAAGGCGGCTGGACCCGAACTGAGCTGATTACTGGCTCCCAGCCACCTACCCTATGACGTCATCTCCCTTGCACTAACACCAGCCTCGCTGATGTACAGAAAGATTTTTGTTTTATTCTTCTCAACATTATATGTTCACTGGGAATCATCAACTGGGGGTTCCTGCCTCTGATCGTGCGAGTAACTAAAGATGTCTTTCTTATACTTGGATTGTAAACGTAACACTCAACGTGATTGATCGCGATATTTGGACGTAGAAGATAAATTGGCTTAGTAACTCGTAATATTCCAATCTCTTGGAGCTCTACAACCTATAAGAGTCCCGCCACGCCTGGTCAGGAAGGACAGTGCTTGATGTATGGTTGATGATGGGCGCCAGGAGGATCGTGCACCCAGAAACTGCCCCATACTCTACTCTGCATACAGCACAAGAGTATCATCCAGTAAGAGCACTACGACCCGAGATACAATTAAAGTCAAAGACAACCAGACTTCTCCGCCCAAACCGAAGACCCAAAAGAAGTCTGCAGCACCTCCAATCAGCTGCAATGAAGTCCCCCTAAAATGTCAATGAAGCTCTCTCCAAACGCTTCACACAAACAACGTGTAGCTCCCTACACAACTCGAAGATTCACTAAATCCACGAAGTTCCATTTCTCACTGGATGTCCTACTTCACCTTACAGTATAGGTTGTACTCCTCTGGCAGTACAAGATATACTGGTTTTCTCACTAACTTCCACCACACAAACGTTGTAGCTCTCCCATACAAATGTTGCAGTTCTCTCACACAAATGTTGCAGTTCTCCCACACGAACGTTCCAGTTCTCCCACACAAACCTTGCAGTTCTCTCACACAAACGTTGCAGTTCTCCCACACAAATGCTGCAGTTCTCTCACACAAACGTTGCAGTTCTCCCACACAAACCTGCAAATCCTTCAGCATGCCTTAATAAACGTTTTCCTAACAAAAACATAATTAAATGTATTTACAAAAAACAAAACTTCTCCATCCGTCATCTCTTTAAGCAGTATTGCGTCTCCGTGGCGGTACTCTCCCATCCTGGGCAGGTCCACTTTGGGCATATCCAGACATGTCGCAGGCTGACTCCCTGGTTGTGAGGCTGGGGCCTCCCTCAGTCAGTCAGCCACTGATCTTAGGCGAGGGCGGACGCATCACTCTTCTCTTCAGCATGTTCTCCTATGTCTACGCTCTTATTTAAGCTCACTAGCTCAATAAAATATGTGCTATATACATAAACACTTGCCATGATCGCTGGGCACACGATCAAACGCAGGTAACCACTGTAACAACTGATATATTAGCTTACCGCAGAACTTGTATCTGGAGGGCATTCGATCAGCGGTTCCCAGATGTCGTCCTCTAAGACATCCAACAAGGTCTTTTTAAGACTGCCTCACAGCGTTTCTGCTCTTGACTTGAGTACATTAAGTCTTCCAAGAGGCTTCACACATAAGTGCCTGCCTGGTTCCCTCCACTTGAAGGAGCACACTATTAGGGGTTCCTCCTCTTCCAGGAGCTCAGCAAAGCTCAATCCTCTCTCACGACTTCTGTGACTCAA
>WNGS01008020.1:0-12271 GCA_020271785.1 Procambarus virginalis
GGACAGCTTGAGACTTCAGAAGACCTGGACAAGCTGCAGGAATGGTCGAACAAATGGCTGTTAGAGTTTAACCCAAGCAAATGTAATGTAATGAAGATAGGGGTAGGAAGCAGGTGACCAGATACAAGGTATCATTTGGGAGATGAAATACTTCAAGAGTCAGAGAGAGAGAAAGACCTGGGGGTTGATATCACGCCAGACCTGTCCCCTGAAGCTCATATCAAGAGGATAACATCAGCAGCATATGCCAGGTTGGCTAACATAAGAACGGCCTTTAGAAACTTGTGTAAGGAATCTTTCAGAACATTATATACCACATATGTCAGACCAATCCTGGAGTATGCGGCTCCAGCATGGAGACCCTATCTAGTCAAGCATAAGACTAAACTGGAAAAGGTTCAAAGGTTTGCCACCAGACTAGTACCCGAGCTGAGAGGTATGAGCTACGAGGAGCGACTGCAGGAATTAAACCTCACTTCGTTGGAAGACAGAAGAGTTAGGGGGGACATGATCACCACATTCAAGATTCTCAGGGGAAACGACAGGGTTGATAAAGACAGGCTGTTTAACACAAGGGGCACACGCACTAGGGGACACAGGTGGAAACTGAGTGCCCAAATGAGCCACAGAGATATTAGAAAGAACTTTTTTAGTGTCAGAGTGGTTGACAAATGGAATGCATTAGGAAGCGATGTGGTGGAGGCTGACTCCATACACAGTTTCAAGTGTAGATATGATAGAGCCCATTAGGCTCAGGAAACTGTACACCTGTTGATTGACGGTTGAGAGGCGGGACCAAAGAGCCAGAGCTCAACCCCCGCAAGCACAACTAGGTGAGTACAACTAGGTGAGTACATACATACATACATACATACATACATACATACATACATACATACATACATACATACATACATACATACATACATACATACATACATACGCATACATGCATGCATACATACATGCATACATACAAACATACATGCATACATGCATACATACATACATACATACATACATACATACATACATACATACATACATACATACATACATACATACATACATACATACATACATACATACATACATACACGTCCAGTCAGCATATAGCTATTTCGGGACAAAATCCAATACAGTTTATATTGGTGAGACGCCACTGTGATGAGTTTAAATATCACTGGAACTGTAGGTTAATGTGTGACATAGGTGAGGTTAGATGAAGCATCTACAAGCATCAGCTGATGGAGTGTTGTGGAGGCTGGTGGTATTATGCCCAGATGTTGGAGGGTGGATTTGACCCTCCCACCCTTCCTCCCCCACACATTGACCGCAGAACGTCTAAGGTTACTTTCCACTCTCGCTTACCAAGGGTATAACCCCCCCCCCCCCCCCAACACACACACATGCATCAGATTCTTAACTTACAATATTTATGATTTACCAATTTATGTTACTACACTGACTCTCAATTTCACAATATTGTATAAACTTTGATGAATCGCTCGTCTATGGGTCATCCAATAATGTTAGCAGACTTCTAGATGTTACCACTGCTAGGTTCAGGCTCAGCTACAAGTACCTTTGGGAATTTGTAACATCTGATGATGTAGATTTGACTAAATGTAAACTCTGTCAGCAGAACTATTCGCATACTTTGCGTCATTATATAATGGAATGTGAAAAAATCGCGGAATTTAAAGATAACAACATCAATAGTGTCCATGAAATGTGTATAAGTACTTGATTCATAATGAAGTGCTGCCCGAAATCTTAGCGAAGTATCCGAAATTTGTTTACTGTAGGTAATGCATGCACATGACTGTAAAGCTGCCGCCCAGTTGGGTAAGTATGCAGCACATGACTGTAAAGCTGCCGCCCAGTTGGGCGGGTGTGGAGCATATGACTGTGAAGCTGCCGCCCAGTTGGGTAAGTGTGCAGCACATGATTGTAAAGCTGCCGCCCAGTTGGGTGGGTGTGGAGCACATGACTGTAAAGCTGCCGCCCAGTTGGGTGGGTGTGGAGCACATGACTGTAAAGCTGCCGCCCAGTTAGGTGGGTGTGCAGCAAGACTAGTAACTAACTGTGTGACTCACCATAGATGTAAAGTGCCTTGTATAGTGACTGTTGTGAGCCTCTTGTTGAATCACTTGTGACACAAAAGATTACTGATGTGTGTATTTGTGTGGGTGATTAAATATGTATGTATGTGTATGTATATTTGTATACGTATGTACATGTACATGTATACATAAGTATGTGTACATTAATAATTTTGTAACTAGCGTCAAAAGATTGTTATTTGCTTAGCTAAACGAACTAGAGGGTTCAGTTCCTGAACCGATTATGCACCTCTGTAATCCTTTACACCACCGCCCACGGGATGGGTATTATGGGGTGCATAATAAAGAAAGAAAATGAATGGACCGAACCCCACAATTCATTTAGCTAAGCAAGTTACAATCTTGATGAGCTAGTTACAAAATTCACTATAAGTCGTCACATCATAAATGGGTTCGAGATCGACCACAAGTAGTGCATTACATAATTTATCAGTATTGTGCAGCCTGTGATCCCCGCCTGGCTGGATACTGATACCTAGGTAGTTTTCATGTGTCCGGACACCGGCGATAAGGCGGTATTATTTATTTAACTTAAGAGATATATATTTTTAAATGTTGTCACATTAACAGCTACATATTCCTTTCTTCTGACAAATAGATTTTTATGATTAATTAAAATATATGGAAACTAATTATACAATTTATTGGCTGGTGTGCAGGGCTTCACACTCTCAGAGCTAGTCATCAAGTAACTATCAAAACGCATATATCTTCGTTTTCACTTCAGTTATATTTATGACAAAGGATTTTAAATGTAGCCTATATTTCTACCTTTCTGATGACATAAATACTTTCGTTAATTACAATATCTAGATCAAACTAACATTGATTTTCAAAAGGTTGTATATTTTCCATCAATGGAGAGCATCAGCCAAGAAGCCTTCTTTAAAATATGAACATCTTTCCTCACCCAATAAGATCTAATCTCTGAATAAAACGCAAAAAACGACTTGATTGTAACCTATCCACCGCTGCCCATTGGTTGGGGGGAGAGGGGGTTATGTGTAGGATAAATATATCAATTGTGACACTATAGCCCTCCATATATGTCAGTTGCTTAAATTATAAACTGTACTTGTGGTCGGTCTCGAGCCCATTGTTGATGTGACAATGTGCATTGACTTTTGTAACTAGCTTATCAAGATTATAACTTGCTTGGCTATATGAATTGTATGGCTCAGTCTCTGAGCCCATATGTGCCTCTGTAACACTCCACTATCGCCCATAGGATGGGTATGGGGTGCATAATAAATGAACTAAACTAAGCTCTGCCTTTTTGATAACATATACAATTATAAGCTTTATTTGTGATTCTCAATTAATTAAACAATATATCACAGAGCCTGTAGGGTTCGGTGAGATGAGCGAAGAGACATGGTAGATTTTACATAAGTACAGTACATGGTAGTTTAAGTAGCGAACGCATGTCAACGAATAACGAGTATATATAACAAACTATTGTCCTATGAAGTCGATTTAACTTCCAAACATATATTTTTTAATAAATGTTAAATGTTTTCTGGCTAGTTATGTTAGATTTTATTAAAAATACGTATTCTACTTGTTAACATTATAATTTAAATTTGTGATAATTTGTGCAGAGAAGTGCAACAACTGGATATGCCGACAAACACTTTCCAAACAACGATATATCTTGGATAAGTCACTCCACAACATTTAAGCTTGGACCGTCGACTTCCTTTGATGCTACTTATTTACTTATTTCATAATGAAATTATATTAGTTTGGAGTAAATATATTTTTTCTCATGTTCTGCATTCAGCACCCACATTATAGTGAGTAAATATACCATATTACTTCATTACTTAAATAATGCTAGGAGGGATTGAGAGCTTTGGGTCTTTAGTGGACAGAATCTCCAATAGATGGGGCGAGAGTTGCCCCATCTCCCTCGCCCGAGCAAGAGTCGAAACTCAATTTAAAATTGATATATCTTTGTCCTCGAACATGATATATTTCATTTGGTGCAATCATAATAATGTTCATATCTCGGTCTTTCTGGAGGCATATAAGACTTTAGGCTTTATTAGCGTATACTATAAAATATATACTGAGCGCTACTATAAAAACATATGTATCTTCACTTGAGCTATAAATATGTCTATTGTAATGTATTTAAAATGAAGCTCATATTTCTATCTTGCTTAAGACATATATAACATTTGTGTTTATTAACGAATTTACGTGAAATAAACATTGATCTGAGAGAGAGTTGCTGTGTCGTTCAGTCTGTACGGGGTGGGAGCTCCGTAATTTTTTAAATAAATAATAAAATAAATATGTTTATCCAGGTAAGGTACATACATACAAGTGCTGTTACATTAATGGATCGATTTATAGATAGAGCAAGTACATACAATGCCTAAAGCCACTATTACGCAATGCGTTTCGGGCAGAACATGTATTATGTATGGACAAAATACATGTATCTTCATTAGAACTTTAGGTATGTCTATGGTAAAGTGTTTGAAGTGAAGCTTAAATGTCTGCCTTTCTTGAGACATATAAAACATATATGTTTATTAACGAATTCACGTAAAATAAACATTGTTCTGAGAGAGAGTTGCTCGGTCGATCGATCTGTCCGGGGTCGGAGCTCGGCTATTATAAAAGTACATCTATCTTCGCTTTAAATTTAAATATGCCCATGGTAAGGTATTTAGAATGAAGCTTATATTTCTATCTTTCTTGTGACATATAAAAACTCTTACGTTTATTAAGGAATCTGCGTTAAATAGGCATGGTTCTGAGATGAATGTTGCGGTTTTCGAGCTCGACGAGCGATGAAAACTGCCCCTTTTATAAAACTACAAATATCTTCGGGTTTACTTAAAATATTTATCTGGTAGAGGTTTTACAGATAGATCGCGTTTTTGTCTTTCTTCTGACTAATAAATAATTTTGGTTTAATAAGTCATCAAGATGTTTTCAACAATATTCTTTCGGCGTTCGTCTTTTCCAACATGGGCGACCCTTTTGGAAACGCGATACTTGGGTTAACCTATCCCATAGTTGGGTCTGTTTCCATGATGGTTCGGAACATACTCTCCAATATCAGATATTATGTACCTAACTCTGCTTTCATCTCTCTATATTATGCACTAATCTATCCCTATCTTAATTATGGTATCTGTGCATGGGGTTCAACTACTGCAAACCACCTCAAGTCCATCATCACCCAGCAAAAATCTGCTATCAGAATAATAACAAATTCTGCTTTCAGACAACACTCTGCCCCCTTGTTTAATTAACTTAACTCCCTTAACATGCTAAACATAATCTCACTCCACAAATTTTCTTGTGTCAATTACATCTACAAAACCCTGTTCTTAAACGCAAATCCTGCTCTGAAACTTTCCCTGGACAGATGTAATAGGACCCATTATCACCACACCAGAAATAAATATCTCTTTGATATCCCCAGAGTCAAACTTAATCTGTGTAAACACTCTATGCAAATAAAGGGACTCAGTCTATGGAACTCACTCCCTAATGAATTGAAAAGCTGTCCAACTTTTGCGTCATTCAAAAACAAAACTAAAAAGTACCTAATCTCATCTGCATAGTTTTTTTTACCTTGTTGCTTTAAAATTGCACTGTATCTACTGCTACCCAATCTCCCTATCTTTATGTACCCAATCCGAACATCTTTAGCATTGTGATCATTGCTGTCTTCTTATATGTGCTATCAATCTGCTGTACTGTGTCTGTTAATCTTGTTAAAATTACCAATCAAGTTGTCAATGTAATCAACCAGAGCTTTAATATACCAATGTGCTTTAATATACTTACTATTCTCTCTCATCTAATTTTTTTCTTGCAATATATCTGTTATCATTTCTGTTATCACTAGTGGCTTTACAAGATTGCAAATACTATGCTATGTATTATCTCTAACCCAATGTACCTTCTTGTATACAGTATATATAAATAAATAAATAAATAAATAAATAAATATACATTGACTTGCATTCACTATGTAGTTATATATTTTTCAAGAATTTAAAATAGGTTATGAAAAAACACACATTGGTACATTATTGCAAAGGTACTATACTATATACATATATATATATATATATATATATATATATATATATATATATATATATATATATATATATATATATATATATATATATATATATATATATATATATATATATATATATATATATATATATATAAATTGTTGCAAGTCGAGCAATAAAATATTTTACATTGAACAACAAATGAGATTGGAAAAGCAGTATTGCCACCTCTGCTATACTGAAAAAAATAGTCCCCAGACACACCCTGTGGGTAGTAATGGACCCCCCATACCGACCCTATTAGGGGTAGTGGACCCCATAATAACACTATGGGCGGTAGTGGACACTATACAAACACTATGGGCGGTAGTTGACTTCATAGCGACCCTGTGGGCGGTAATGGACCCCCTACCGACCCTGTCGGCGGTAGTGGACATCCTACCGACCCTGTGGGCGGTAGTGGAACCTCTACCGACCCTGTGGGCAGCAGTGGACTCCCTATCGACCCTGTGGGCGGCAGTGGATCCCCCTACCAACCCTATGGGCGGTAGTTGACCCCTACCTACCATGTAGACGTCCTACCGACCCTGTAGGCGGTAGTGGACCCCCTACCGACCCTGTGGACCCCATACCGACCATGTGGGCGGTAGTGGACCCTCATACCGACCCTATCAAGGGTAGTGGACCCCATAATAACATTATCGGCCGTAATGGACAATATACAAACACTATGGGCGGTAGTTGACTTCATAGCGACCCTGTGGGTGGTAGTGGACCCCCAACCAACCCTGTGGGCGGCAGTGGACCCCCTACCGACCCTGTGGGCGGTAGTGGACGCCCTACCGACCCTGTGGGCGGTAGTGGACCCCAAACCGACCCTGTGGGTGGCAGTGGATCCCATACCGACCCTGTGGGTGGTAGTGGACCCCCTACCGACCCTGTGGGCGGCAGTGGACCCCCTACCAACCATGTGGGCAGCAGTGGACCCCTACCGACCCTGTGGGCGGCAGTGGACCCCCTACCAACCCTGTGGGCGGTAGTGGACCTCCTACCGACCCTGTGGGCGGCAATGGACCCCCTACCAACCCTGTGGGCGGTAGTGGACCCCCTACCGACCCTGTGGGTGGCAGTGGACCCTATATACTATTTCTGTGGGCGATACTGGACCTTATACTCATCCTGTGGGTGGCAATGGACGCCATGCACATCCAGTGTGTGTTATTGGACCCCATACTTATTCTGTGGGTGGTTGGAGCCCCATACCCATCCTGTGGGTGATAGTGGACGCCATACTCATCCTGTGGGTGGTATTGGACCCCATACCCATCCTGTGGGTGGTAGTGGACGCTATACACATCCAGTGGATGGTATTGGACCCCATACCCTTCCTGTGTGTGGATGTGATCCCCATACCCATCCTGTGGGTGGATGTGACCCCCATACCCATCCTGCGGCTGGTATTGGACCCCTTACTCACCTAACAGGTGGTAGTGGACCCTATACCCATCCTATATAGTTGGTATAGTAGACACCATACCATTCTGTTTGCAGTAGTTTATCCCATAGACATTCCAACATAACATCGTTTTCTGTTAGCGTTCCTACAGAACATTCTTTAAATATTTTTAAAGCACAAACTATGGTATATATTATTGATTGGTGAAGCACTGTTATTCTATGTAATAATTTATAGTGCTTATTATAATTTACTAAGAACAACTAATATTTCTCAAAACAAAATTACGAGCCTTCAATAGGATGTAGCTGATCTGTAATATTCTAAGAGCATGGACAATAGTAGGTAAATTTCACAACCCATGTGGGACCTGAAAACTACAATTTTGATTATAAGTGAACCAATCACGACTATTCTGCTATCTACGTTGATGGACGGGTACTGTGAGACGTAAATTGGTACGTGAGGAAGAGTTTGGGCCTTGGTAAAAAAGGTAACGGAATATATCACATATGTACTAAATCACATTCAACATATTCAACAACATCCCAGCAAACACAGAACGTTTGTGAACGTTTTTAAATGGTGCCACAAAGGTAATACTCTAACATTTGACATAAATACGTATTTCTGACGTTCTTAAAACCACTAGATATAACTAAAAACATGTATTCTTGAGACACAGTTTTTTAAGATTTATGTAAAAATTTAAAAATAATAGTAAATGCTATGGAATTATAATGTTTTCATGCTTTATATATAAAAATAAACAATTTTCAATCAACATTTCGTTTTTTTTGTTTACTCTATGTAAACCTATCCAATTTACGTTCTTATAACATAAATATAACATTTATATGTCGTCAATATAACGTTATTTACACGACATCGTTACGTTATTATAATGTTATATTAACGTTATAATTCCTGTATAAAAAAGCTGAAAAATATTGAGCTTTATATTTTAAACCTTGTAAAATTGTCGTAAAACTTGGAATAAGACAGTAAGCATGCTTTATTTATGAAAATATAGAAACAAATCAACAAAAACATAAACCACATGTCACCTAGCTATAATTCTTTGTCTTTCTTGAGAATGTAATTTAAGCTTTGACAATCTTTCTTCATGTGACAGGTTTCTATTTTGGGGTATTAACTTTGTTATCCTCCGCTGGACGCATTCTAGTATATTTATATCCATGCTGTGGATATACTGTGACCAAAAGTGAAGTGCATATATATATCTAAATGGAGCCTACCCAGAGCAAGATATGTCTGAAGAACAATGAACCGATATCTTAATTATTACTAATGTTTCAATACATAAATCCCAGTGTTCTGTTTGCCTTATTACGAACATTTATTCATTGATTTTTTTTAAATTCTTACTAATCATAACTCCCAGATCCCTTTTATAATTCGACTTCACAATCTCAGCACCATGCATGCATCTAGCTTATATCTTGTAACTCGATCTATCGTCATTACCTATCCTTTAAACCTTACATTTGTCAGTATTAAACGGCATCTGCCAATCTTTTGACCATATTTCAGTACCCAATTTAGATCGTTCGATCGATCAATTTAAACCTCCTTGTATCATGTATCATCATACATGATGATATAATGATACACACTACTGGGTATGCTGATGATATAATGATACACACTACTTGTTATGCTAACATGCAGAACACTCTTAACTCTGTATTAGTCTCATGTCAGGGCTTCGGTTTAGTCATATCTCAGCAGAGGAAACAAAGATACTAAACGGGTGTCCACCCAGGCAAGGAGGAGCTGTTCACAAGATGCAACTGTCTGATGGCTCCCAGCTTGACTATGTTAACAGATTCAAATACCTTAAAATTTGCCTTGTATTGTCCTTTTATATTCAAACTCTGTCGTCAGTATAATGAGAGGCTCCATAAGCCCTCTTGGAGATGTTGCAGGTTATCACTCAGGCTATCGTGCCAATGTCACAATTGTCAAAATGATGTACCTTGCATACTTCAGATCTTTAGTGGATTATGCTGCACCTCTGCTTGCCTTGATGACTGAAAGAAAGCTTAAAGGGCTTGAAAACTTGCAGAACGAAGCCTTGAAGATAATCTTTGGATGCCCCTCGTACCACAAAGATACTTAACATGAGGAAGGAACTTAATATTCCGAGCGTTGTTTATCGTGTTACTGAAATTAACTGTCAAATTGGTATAAAAATGCTAAGGCTAGCTCATCCTAACTCTTGCACAGAAGCCCTCCAGAATGTCTTTATTGAAGGTCAACATTGTTTCATGTGGCACTGTATCAAAAGCTTTGCTAAAGTCAAGGTACACAACATCACAATCCTTACCACTATCAACTGCCTCAACTATGCTGGAATAAAAAGAGAGCAAATTTGTTAAACATGAACGGCCATGTGTAAAACCATGTGTTGCGACTTAACCCATTGATTCTAAATCTTTGTTTCCTTTGGTATAGCCATGCCCTAATTCAGCTTAATATAGAATCCACAATATAGTGAACCTCTATCTTTTTAATCAGTCTTTTATGTGGCACTGTATCAAAAGCTTATATTATGAGTGGGAAGTCCGTATAAACAACTGGGCCTCTACCCCCCTTCAATCCGAACTATTTTCCTTGCTTCTTGCACTGAAATGTGTACAAGTCTCTAAACTTATACATTAATTGTGACTCTTTATCATCCTTAATTGCTCTCAAGTCTTTAAGACATACTGTAACATGCACGTGTCTGAAGCTAGGCACAAATACAACAAAGTTATTAATGATAACAAGAGACTTCGAACTAGGTACCTCACAGGAAGGTGTCCTCAGTCCTACCTTATTTAATATCTTAATAAACACGCTGTTAAACTCTGTACCGAGCAAACCCAACGTCCACATCATTATAGCTATGCTGATGATATAATGATACACACCACTGGGTATGCTGATGATATAATGATACACACCACTGGGTATGCTGATGATATAATGATACACACCACTGGGTATGCTGATGATATAATGATACACACCACTGGGTATGCTGATGATATAATGATACACACCACTGGGTATGCTGATGATATAATGATACACACCACTGGGTATGCTGATATAATGATACACACCACTGGGTATGCTGATGATATAGATACACACCACTGGGTATGCTGATGATATAATGATACACACCACTGGGTATGCTGATGATATATTGATACACACCACTGGGTATGCTGATGATATAATGATACACACACTGGGTATGCTGATGATATAATGATACACACAACTGGGTATGATGATGATATAGATACACACCACTGGGTATGCTGATGATATGATACACAACTGGGTATGATGATGATAGATACACACCACTGGGTATGCTGATGATATAATGTTACACACCACTGGGTATGCTATCATGCAGAACACTCTTAACTCTGTATTAGACTCATGTCAGAACCTAGGTTTAATTATCTCAGCAGAGAAAACAAAGATACTAAATCGGCGCCCACCCAGGCAGGGAGGAGCTGTTCGCAAGATGCAACTGTCTGATGGCTCCCAGCTTGACTATGTAAACAGATTCAAATACCTTGGCCTTGAGGTGCCACTGTATGGTCCTGTTGTATTCAGACTCTGTCGTCAGTATAAAGAGAGGCTCCGAGTTCTCAAGGCTGTTGCAGGTTATCACTCAGGCTATGGTGCCAATGTCAGAATTGTCAAAATGATGTACCTTGCATACATCAGATCTTTAGTGGATTATGCTGCACCTCTGCTTGTTTTGATGCCTGAAAGAAAGCTTGGAGGGCTTGAAAAATTGCAGAACGAAGCCTTGATGATATAATAATCCTTGGATAATCCTTGGGTGCCCTCGTACCACAAAGATACTTAATATGAGAAAGGAACTTAATATTCCGAGCGTTGTTGATCGTGTTACTGAAATTAACTGTCAAATTAGTATTAAAATGCTTAGGCTAACTCATCCTAGTCCTTGCACAGAAGCCCGCCAGAATTTCTTTATTGAAGATCAGCATTGTTCCAAATGGATAACAAAAGCTGGAACTCAACTCAGAATGTATCAGGTTCATGATTTGTACCAAGAGAAACAACAACGACACTTTCCTGCACCGTGGGAGGTTACACTCTTTCCAGTTTTAATCCCTCCCTTTCCTCCCAAGAAGCAAATTAGAGATCAGCCCAAGCTTCGTCTTGAGGCAAAGCTCAACGCCTTAAGCCATATTGATGCTCTGTCCACAGAACATTCTCTCTCTCAAATCATATACACTGATGGTTCCCTACACCGCACCACGGGTGCAACTGGAAGTGCAGTTGTTCTGACAATGGGCGATGGCCTATACTTTGAGTGAGGAGTCCGTAAACAACTGGGCCTCTACCCTTCAGACTGAACTATTTGCCTTGCTCCTTGCACTGAAATGTGTACAAGTCTCCAAACTTGATACATTAATTGTAAGTGACTCCTTATCATCCTTAATGCTCTCAACTCTTTAAGACATAACTGTAACATGCTCGTGTCCGAAGCTAGACACTAATACAACAAAATTTATTAAGGATGTAACAAAGTCCATTTCATGTGGTCTCCATCTCATGTTGGCCTCCGAATGCATGAT
>WNGS01008021.1:0-16629 GCA_020271785.1 Procambarus virginalis
AATTCTGAAAAACATATACAGTGCAGTAAGTGTTATATATTCTGAGGAACATTTTAAGTGATAAGTTTAAATTTATCAGTAAAAATGGCAATATACCTCAGTTTCCTGCATTTGATCCTGACTGTGACCAGACAAACCTGTCACAGAGGTGGGTCAAATGGCTTAAAAGGTTTGAAAATTTGTTGATAGTTTCTGACATCAAAAGTGCTGAAAGAAAGCGTGCCTTTCTACTTCACTATGCAGGTGATAGAGTTTGTGACATCTTTGATACACTGAAAGATCTGGTGGTGCCAAAGATTATGACACTGCCAAGGCCAAATTAACTGAGCATTTCAAACCAAGGCAAAATACTGCTATGGAAATTATGCATTTCAGGAGAGCAAAACAACTCTCTAATGAAACTGTTGATCAATACCATACACGTCTGCAGGGTTTAGCAACCCATTGTGAGTTTGCTGATGTTGACAAAGAAATCAAACAGCAAATAATTGAAACATGCACATCTACACGTCTTCGTCGAAGAGCTCTAGAACTTGTTGATGATGAAAGTTCTCTTAACAAGATACTGGATATGGCTCGTCGAATGGAAGATGCTGCACGTGATGCTCGTGCCATGGAGTGCAGTGCCAACAACGGTTCTGCCACTGTTACTAACAGTCATGAAGTATGTAAGGTTCAGGGAGTACACCATGATCATAGAAGATATCATGCCAAACCTAACATTAAATTGAGCCGAGAACCACATCACAACTGGAGTCATGGAACAAGACTCAAGCAGTCACAACGACTCACATCAGAGGTTGTCAACAATAAATGTTACAATTGTGGAGGAGACTACCCACACCAAGATAATGTTTGTCCAGCACAAGGTAAGAAGTGCTATGAGTGTAGAAAACTAAATCATTTTGGTGCTATGTGTCGTTCCGCACTAAAGAAACCACAATCAATAAATAAAAGCAATGTACGAGGATCAAGTCATAGGAGTCGAGGTGGCAAACACAATATTGCACCTCAAATCAAGAATGTTAATAAATACAAGACAACATTTCATTACAACCAGTCTCAGATGACAGTGAATGTGATTATATTTATGGAGTACAATCAATCACAAAATGGAATGATCTTCCAAACAACCCAGAGACTATAGTATACATTGCTGGCATTTGTCTCAAAATTCTCATTGACACTGGATCAAACATTGACACCATTGCTGAGTGCCACTATGAAAAATTTAAAAAACAGTTCCCAAAGCTTGAAAACTATAATGGCAAAGCCACTGCCTATGCTTCAAAGGTAGCCTTACCAGTGATTGGAACTTTCACTGCAGAGATTAAGTCAAAGAATGCAATGCTCATTACTACATTCCATGTTGTTAGGAATGCAAAGGAGTCTTTACTCAGTTACAAGACTTCAACCAAATTGGGGCTACTTCAGCTTTCTAATGCTGTAGCAGTGGAATCTGCAAACAATGTTGATGCTATTGTTG
The DNA here is from genome assembly GCA_020271785.1 of Procambarus virginalis. Classification (NCBI taxonomy): domain Eukaryota; kingdom Metazoa; phylum Arthropoda; class Malacostraca; order Decapoda; family Cambaridae; genus Procambarus; species Procambarus virginalis. The sequence continues at coordinate 1,487 of WNGS01008021.1, forward strand.
CTGAATTTTCTGATCGGTTTAAATCCATAGGTTGTTATACTGATAGCAAGGTACATCTGCATATCAACCCAGATGTAATTCCAGTTGCCCAACCACATCGCCGACAACCATTCCATACTCGCAAGAAAGTCGATGCCGAACTGGATAGGCTGATAGAACTAGATATCATTGAACCGGTAACAGGCCCAACACCATGGGTAAGCCCAATTGTCACTCCACCAAAGCCGAAGAATCCAGATGAGATACGCATTTGTGTAGACATGCGTGTTCCCAACAAGGCAATAATGCGTGAACGCCATCCTACACCCACTGTAGATGATATGATTTACCGCTTGAATGGTGCAACTGTATTCAGCAAGTTAGATTTAAACAAGGGCTATCATCAGCTTGAACTTGATGATGAGAGTCGATTCATCACAACGTTTACGACACATCGAGGTCTGTATAGGTACAAGCGCCTGAGTTTTGGTATTAACAGTGCTGCTGAGGTATTCCAGCATATCATCAGCCAGGTATTGCAAGATATACCTAATGCTGACAACATGTCTGATGACATCATTGTTTATGGCCGTACCCAAGCTGAACACGACAAAGCTCTTCGTGCAACATTGCAACGCTTACGAGAAAAGAATTTGACGCTAAGCCGAGCAAAGTGTGAGTTCAATCAACATAAAATTGAATTCTTTGGACATGTACTTAGTGACAAAGGTCTGTCTCCAGATCCTAAGAAAGTTGCAGATATCAAGAATGCTGCACCTCCTTCAACATCCACTGAAGTACATAGTTTTCTGGGAATGGCAAACTACTGTTCTCGCTTCATTCCAGATTTTGCTACCATTACGAAGCCTCTACGTGAGCTCCTGAAGAAAAATGCATCATGGTACTGGAGCGATGTCGAGCAAAATGCATTTGATGCTGTGAAAGATGCACTAGTAGAAAATGCGACTGCTGCATACTTTGATCCATCAATGGACACTGAGTTAACGGTGGATGCTAGTCCTGTTGGTTTAGGTGCTGTGTTAGCCCAACACAAACCTGGTCAACCAGATTCAAGAGTAGTAATTGCCTACGCCAGCCGTTCTCTCACAGATGTTGAGCAACGATACAGTCAGACAGAGAAGGAAGCTCTTGCTCTTGTATGGGGCTGTGAACACTTCAATGTGTATCTGCTTGGTGCACCCTTTACCACGATAGTCACTGACCACAAACCGTTGGAGACCATCTTCAATAATCCAAAGTCCAAACCACCAGCTCGCATTGAGAGATGGGCTCTTCGTCTGCAACCATACAACTTTACGGTGAAATACAAGCCAGGTGCAGGCAATCCCGCTGATTACATCAGTCGACATCCTGCCAACAGTTTCACCATCACCAAGCATCAGCAAGTTGCCGAGGAATATGTACACTCTGTAACCTGTGATGCAGTCCCTAAGGCTCTCACTCTTGATGAAATCCGTACTGCAACCCTAGAGGACCCAACTCTGCAAGCAACAGTGGATGCATTGACTAAGAAAAAGTTTCCACGCATCCCACCCTCAGGAGTTGACCAAGATGCATTCAAAGCACTTGAACGCATCCAGACAGAATTAAGTGTTACGCAACAACGCGACACCGTGCTGCGAGGTACTCGTATCGTTATTCCAGCTGTTCTCCAGCAACGTGCTCTGAAGCTTGCACATCAAGGACACCAAGGTCTTGTAAGGACCAAACAGCTGCTACGAGAAAAGGTGTGGTTTCCTGGCATTGATCGTCAAGCTAAGGACATGCATGATGCCTGTGTCCCTTGCCAAGCTGCAGTGGATACTTCAAGACCAACACCTCTACAACCTTCACCACTACCTGCTGCACCATGGATGGAAGTATCGATGGATTTCTGTGGACCGCTACCAACTGGAGAGTACTTGATGGTAGTCATTGATGATCACTCACGTTATCCAGAAGTAGAAATCATCACTTCCACATCTGCAAAGGCTGTCATCCCGAAGCTCGACAAGATCTTTTCAAACTTTGGCATTCCTGAAGTTGTCAAGACGGACAATGGACCGCCATTTAATGGACAAGACTTTGTCAACTTTGCTGAGCATATTGGATTCAAACACCGCCGTGTGATGCCACTACATCCTCAAGCAAATGGAGAAGTAGAGAGATTCATGCAACCTCTCATGAAAGCGGTACGCTGTGCTCATGCCGAAGGACGATCCTGGAAACAAGCTATGTATGCTTTTCTCAGGAACTACCGTGCAACACCGCATGGAACACTGGGCAAGTCGCCTGGCGAACTTTTATTTGGACGTCCTATGAGAATTGCACTACCTGTCATGCCAGCCAAGGTAACGGATAAACGTCTCGCTCAGAAGGATGCACTAGCGAAGGGCAAAATGAAAATTGCTCATGATCAACGTGCAAAGGAACAATTCATAAAGGTTGGAGATACTGTTCTCGTTAAAAAGAAAAAAGAGGGAAAGCTAGATATGCCGTATGATACAAAACCATATAAAGTGATTAGTGTAAAAGGAACTATGGTAACAGCGAGTAATAGAGATCATAGTATAACACGTAATATGGCTTATTTCAAAGTGATTCCAACTAGTGTAGAAAATGATGAAGTGCAAAGTCGTGCAAAAGAAAAAGAAAAAATGAGTTATAACTCAATAAACAATTCATCGAGGGATGTTTTTGTATTTAAGGACTCTCGTCTAAAACGACATGTTAAACGCCCTACACGATATGATGATTAATTGTGTTCCTATGTAATGCAAAGTATTTACTTGTTATGCTGAACTAAATTTAATATTGTTTGAATAATGCAGATCTCTCATTCAATATTTTGTAACTTTGTATTACAGTTTCTTTCATGTTTGTTTAACATTGCATATGTATTTTTAACATTGAAATCCTTTGTGGTAAAGATTGTTTAAATTCTTTGTGCTTAATTAATGTTAAATGTATGCAATATCTCTTGATATGTTAATAACTTACTTTGTGTCAATAACTTTGCTTTGTGCTACAAGCATGGTAGACATCCTGTATTCATTCTTTTTAAAGAAAAGGAGGGATGTCATGTTCACAGAAAATGGTACCATCCGTTTTCTATGTGCGGCGGCTGGACGCCACTAGAGAAGGTAAACAGCACACAGGACGCCTGCCAAGCTTGGGAGCTACTCTATCATGTAATCGTTTATTATTATTAAAGTCAGTAACCAGGAATGACTTTACATCAACCTTACTACCAAGACTATCTCAGCTATACACAGACACCACACATACTAAGCCCAACCCTATTTGCTGCATTCTTAGCAGATTTGCCAAACACCCATCCTGTTCACCTCTCAGCGTACGCCGACGACTTAACATTGTATTATTCAGACAATGCCTTACCTAACACAGTCTCAACAATGCAAACAGCACTTGACCACCTCATAGATTGGACACAACAATGGGGCCTTCAAGTTAGTACTACCAAAACCTATTATCAAATTTTCACTAAAAAAAAGACTTGCTCATCTACCTACCCTCACAATACACAACACTCCCATCCAACACGTACAAGAACATAAATACCTTGGCATGCACTTAGACTCGCCCTCACTTACCTGGAAAGCGCACATTCAACACCTTAAACAGACGACACAACCCCGACTCGCCATACTGAAAGCCCTCACTGGCACCACCTGGGGAGCACACCATAAAATCCTGCTTCGTTTCTATACAACCTACATTCGCAGCCAACTAGACTATTGTTGCCAAGCATATGCGTCGGCTGCGCCTACCAACCTACAGAGCCTAGAGGTCATTCAAAACAATGCCATGCGACTTATATGTGGCGCAATGTGTTCCACTCCTATCCTCGGACTTTACGGGGAAACGGGCCTCACAAGCCTAGCCACCAGACGAGACATAATGTGTGCCAACTATCTGTCACTCTGTACCACTGCTCACCAGACACACCCATACAGATCAAAAATTAACCCAACAGTTAACCCACATATCCCCCGCTTCAAAACAAATCACTCGCAACCTTTCCTCACACGGGCTACAAATAACCTCAATATAGACCTCTCTCTACTCCAAAACTCGGAAACCCAACTTACTGTTCCCCCTATTCCACCTTGGCTTTATACAACTCCTAATACAGCAATACAACTCGAAGACAGCATTCCAAAGTCTGCACCAAACTCAGCCATAGCCTCAGTCTTTCTCTCAACAATGAAAAATTGATACCCAAATACCACAGAGATTTATACAGATGGATCTCGCATCATCATGAACAACGTACCCTCGGTCACTAGCGCAGTATGGATACCGGAATACCATCTCAAGCAGGGATGGCGATTACCAAACCAACTATCTGTTTTCACAGTTGAATTATATGCCTTATATCAAGCTCTCCAAATAATCACAACATTACAAATCGGGACATATACAATCTGCAGTGACTCCAAGAGTGCGATTCAAGCAATTACGTACTCTTCAACAACATGCAAGGAGTTTGTTTACCCATGTCTTCAACTTCTTCATGAACATCGATTGAACGGTTACGATACCTCTATCCAATGGGTCCCAGCGCATTGTGGTATTCTCCATAATGAACTAGTAGATCAACTAGCCAAAGCAATGCACAACACACCTCGCATTACCCGTCATCCAATTCCCCATGTTGCACGTAAAGGAGCCTTCAAAAATGCCATCACCCAAGATTTTGCGGCGAAATGGAAAACGTTATGCTCACCTTTGTACTATGGGTCCATAAAAAAGAAATGGGAAACTTGGAAACATGTCAGATATAAAAGCAGAGAAATTGATATAGCGATGACCAGATTAGGGCTGGGACATACCAAACTAGCAGCACACAGCTCTAAGTACAGAACAGACATCAACGAACTCTGCATCCACTGTCAGGTTCCTGAAACAGTCGAACACTATCTCCTTCACTGCTTCCGACATTATAGTGCCAGAGTAAATCTCAAGCAAGTACTTATTTCACTTAAAATACCCTTTACCATCGAGCATATATTAGGAGGCGGTGACCACTCGTTACAAGAAAAATACCAAATAGTCAAAGCACTGGCTAAATATCTCAAGTCGACCAACACATTGGGTCACATCTGACCCGCGCCACATTTATACCTGGCGCCACCAACAGCTAAACACAGAAAACAACCGCCTCGTCGCAGTACCAAGGATCAGCTGAGACCATAAACACAACACTACGGTGCGGTAAGTCTCGCTCTAACTCACACCTCTGTTCTAGTCGCCGCTCCTCTGTCTACACCACAACGCAACAAGCACTTTTGAAACTCTTATCATCCTCAAGATAAACGCCTCTACCAACATCTGTACTGGTGCAGTCATCGGGAGGACAAACCCTTCATGCAAACTGCACCTACTATCAAGAAGAAGAAAGATGATGCTCGCTTTGCTGATAGTATGGTTTATTTGGCCGCTGCTGTGGCCCACCAGAGATTAACCCAGTTCTGTAGGGAAGGGGTGACATCTTTGTTTTTTGATGGCTCGTCGGCGTAAAGCGACTGTTCGTGCTCATTCCGCGTTCCACCACGGTTTAAGTGGTTTGTCGGACCTATATCCTGAAGTTTTCCTGAACATTTGGGTGGCTGCCGAATTTATGGCCGAGGTGATTGTGGACAGTCGCGTGTTAGGGTTTACTTCGTCTGTCTGGGAGACGAACAGTATCAGCCCATTTTTTCTTATCTAGGTTTTTAATGCTCCACTTGGGGAGCGTTAGCGGGTGAGTTGGTGGCTGAAAGTTAGTAAATTTTATAATGAGGGGTCTGTGGTCACTACCAATATCTGGTCCAGTATGAAACTGTAGTTCACGTTGAAAGTGCGCTGAGCCAAAGCAGATGTCAAGTGAGGCTTCATAATTAATTCTATAGTTAAAGTAAGTTGCAAGGTAGGGCGGCGAAAGAAGAATATATGGTGTGGTGTCTAAGTAGTTGTACAGATCGGTGCCTGCAGTATTTTGGGTACCTCTACTCCTTGTGGGGTGGTTAGCATTGAGATCACCTGTAACAATGATCGGGTGTCGTAGTTGGTTAAGATAAAATTCCAGTTCATTTAAGTTTATTGTGCCACCAGGGTTGTATATACCCAGAAAGGATATGTGTGTACCATTATAAGGTATTAGGCATGCTAGAACTTCTAGTTTACCGTTCACAAAATACGTCAGTGTTACAGGTTTACATGTCATATTTCTTCGTGTTAGAAGGAAAATAGCACCCCCCATGCAGTTGGGTCTGTCCAGTCTCTGCATCTGAAAGTTTTTAAAAACAGGATTTTGTTTGGGAGTGAGCCAGGATTCGGTGATGAATGCTAAGTCCGGTTTGGATGAGTAGAGGAATTGTTTAAATTTCTGTGAGGGATGATTTAACGCTTTTTGCATTCCAGGTCATGAAGGTTAGGGGAGCCATTTAGGATGTTTGGGTTGTGGATGTGTCTGTTTTCTTTGGTGCGCCAATAGTGGTACGTGTTGGATACCTAGATGTGGATGGGGGCTGTGTCTTACTCTTGGTATTGGTGATAGGGGTTTGTGGCAAGTCAGCCTGGGGAGTGGTTTTGGTGAGGCGTGCTAAGGAGGTAATTAGGAGTTTTTCCATCATCTGATCAAACGATGTGTGTCCAGCAATGGTAGCATTATTTGGGCGGATGTCAGTGTCTGTAGCTGTTGATGGGGTGTCTGTTGGGTCAGCATTAGGGGTGGGTTGTGTTACTTGAGCAAAATATTTTGTTAGAAGTCGGTCCAGGGTCTTTTCTAGTGCATTTTCGATCCGAGTGACAAGCGTTTCAATAAGATCATTTTCGATGCGAGTAACAAGAGTTTCAACTAAATCAGGACTCAGTTGTGCATTTTGTGAGAGATGGTTGGACCCTAGGGTTGCGGGATTGTCGGAGATAGGGATATCCGGTACACGCGAAGGTTGTGGTTGAGTGTGAGGTAGAGGTTGGTGGTGGGCTGAGGAAGGTTGTTTCAAAGCACTGCTGTATAGCAGGTTGGTGGTAGGGGGAACCTTCATTTTCGATGCTGCTGCTATGTAAGAAGGACATTGTTTAAATGTAATGTCGTGATTGCCACCACAGTTTGAGCAGGTGAGTTTATCCGATGCACAGTTTTGTGTGTAGTGGGAACCGGAGCATTTCCCACATTTAATGCCTTTAGTGCAGCCTTTCTATACAAAGATTGAAAACCTCATCCCAGAGGAAGACGCTGCATACCTTAGGTTAATTAATTTCGCCTGGACTTCTCAAACTAGACCTACAGCTTGGAATAGAGCAGACATAGTGCTGATCCCAAAACCCAAAGATCCAGCTAATCCCAGGCCCATCTCTCTCCAAAGCTGTGCTGCCAAGATGGCTGCACAAGAGCCGAATAGCACTCAACAGACTTTAGTGGAAAATGCCTAAACTGCACCAGGACGTGAATGCCTATAGAAGAGGGGTTGGCACAGTGAAATGTATTACAACTCTGTTAGCCCACTTGAATGACAGACCAGGAATGCTGATATTCCTGGACCTCGATAGAGCCTCTGAAGTGGTTTGCACCTCAGCTATTCTCTGCTGCCTCTTCGAGAAAGAGGTCAAAGGCAACCTGCTCACTTGGACCAAAAACTATCTCATAAACAGAGAAGTAAGAGTAAAACTTCATGGCACAGTCTCTGAATACAAAAGATATGAAAATTGTACACGCAACGAGGCATTCTCAGCCCCCCTTCTCTTCGACTGTTTAATATGGGGGAGGGGGGTGGGGGAATGTCTTGTGAAAGTGAGGTTTTGAAATCCGTGAGGAGGTGCCTCACAGATTTATTCACGGAATACTTGTGTTGTAGTCCAAACTCGCCTGAAACAGCTTGTCCCTGCCTGCCTCCCGCACCACCCGACAACGGCTGCGTGGAGCAAGGCGAGGGAAAAGGGAGGAAGAGCCAAGGAAGACTTGAAGCAGAGAGAGAGAGAGAGAGAGAGGTGGGGAAGGCGGGGATTGGAGGCACCACGTCACTCTGACCTTCCACAACCACTACGCCACACTTTCCTTGTTGACATAAACTTTTCAGTTATTTTGATATACCGTAAAGAACCAAAACAATCTGGAGTGGAGGAGGGGGAGTGAAAGAGGGGGGAGTGGAGGAGGGTTGAGTGGAGGACTGGGAGGAGGGAGGGACTGGGAGTGGAAGACTGGGAGTAGAGGAGGGTGAGTGGAGGACTGGGAGTAGAGGAGGGTGAGTGGAAGACTGGAGTAGAGGAGGGTGAGTGGAGGACTGGGAGTGGAGGACTGGGAGTGGGAGGAGGGGGGAGTGAGGAGGGGGGGAGTGGAGGACTGGGAGTGAGACGGACTGGGAGGGAAGACTGGGAGTGGAGGACTGGGAGTGGAGGACTGGGTGGAGTGAAGGGAGTGGGAGTGGAAGACTGGGAGTAGAGGAGGGGAGTGGAGGAAGGGAGTGGAAGGACTGGGAGAGTGGGGAGGGGGGGAGTTGTGGGAGGGGGATGTGGAGGGACTGGAGGGAGGATGGGGAGTAGAGGTGGGTGAGTGGAGGACGGGGAGGGGAGGGACTGGGAATGGAGGACTGGGAGTGGAGGACGGGGAATGGAGGACTGGGAGTGGAGGGACTGGTAGTAGAGGACGGGGAGTGAGAGAAAGGGTGAGTGGAGGACTGGGAGTGGAGGACTGGAATGGGGGAGGGTGAGTGGAGGACTGGGAGTGGAGGACTGGGAGTGGAGGAGGGGGAGTGGAGGAGGGGGGGGGGAGTGGAGGAGGGGGAGTGGAGGAGAGTGAATGGAGGAACTGGAGTGGAAGGACTGGGAGTAGAGGAGGGTGAGTGGAGGACTGGGAGTGGAGGACTGGGAGGGAGAAGGGGGAGTGGTGGAGGAGGAGTGGAGGAAGGGCAGTGAAGGAGGTGCGTGCGTGGTGACTGCCGGCCAGGTCAGACGTTCCTGAGGTCTCTCCGCTCCTGGCTAGTGTTTACGTTGGGTGATTGCTTGTTTGCCCTGCTGGTGGTGGTTTGCCACTGACAGGGTGACGTTTGCCTTAGACATGGGGACTTCTCGCCCCCCAGCGAAGAGGACGTTGTCGGCTGGTCTGGCATTTACGGTGCCGTGGACCATTCGATGGTTGGTGTCACCCTGGTGGACGTGCTGCATGTGCAGCTGTCTGACCTGGTGGGCATCCAGCTTCAGGGCAACCGTGCTGTGGTCAAGTTCCGCCTCCAGGCTGCCTTTCAGGCGTTTCTCGAGAGGTGTGAGGGGCGTGTTTACCCTCTCCCTGATACTGCTGGCTCCGTTAAGGTGGTGAATCTTAGTGTTACCTTGACGTCTGTGACGGTGCATGGTGCCCCCTTCGAATTTCAGGACGACTTTTTAACCTCCTGTTTCGAACGATTTGGGACAGTGTTAAGTGTTCGTTGGAACAAGGTCGTTGCCGGGCACTGTGTTGGTATGCTTGACGGCTCGCGCACCCTGACGATGTCACTGAAGTGTAGTGTCCCGTCGTCGATGTCCGTGTTGGGCTATACGCTCCGCTGCCTGTACCGGGGTCAACCGCGCACCTGTTATCGGTGTGGTCACGAGGGTCATCTGGCTGCGGCGTGCGACGTGGGAGCAACTGGTCGGGTGCATGTTCTTCGTGCGGAGGATTTTCCGCCCCTGTTATGTTCGGGCAGTTCTGAGGATAGTGTGGGTGCTGTGCCTGATGCGCCTGATTGCCTGTCTGCTGCTCCGCCTGTTGAGGCGAGTTCTTCAGCCTGAGTGCCTCGTCCGGTGACTGCTGTGGCCCTTGGGGTTGTTGAGCCGGTGTGTGTGGGTGTCGGGCCGTCGTCTGAGCTGCGTCTAGTGAAGGGTGTCCCAGTGGAGGTCGATGTCCCGCCCCCGCCTGTGGATGTGATACCGGCTCCCGGGGACGCGGGTTCTGCTGTTTCGAAGGAGGTGCTTTGGCAAGGTGTGGTGCCTGCCGTGCCTGTGTGTGTTGGCGACTGTAGTTCTGCTCTTTCCATCCCTTTGCAGAAGCGTGCGCGTCGGTGTTCTGAGGCTGTTTCCGTGGATGAAGTAGACATCCGGTGCGAGTGTGTCCTGCGTGGACGTGAAGATGGTGGCTGTGTCTGCGGCAGGGCCTGCTGGGCGTGGTGTGGTGCGGCCTGTCTCGAAGCGATCGCGGCGGGCTCGGAGTGTCTCCCCCCTTCGTGGTGTGCCTTGGGAGGAGGTGGGGGAGTATGGTGATCCGGCGCCCCCACCGTGGATGATGGTGCTGTGCGAGGCTCCGAAGTTGCTACCTGTGTCCCCCCTCCTGCGTCACCTGCTGTTGGATCTCCGCAGTGGGGGGTTGTCCCTGATGTTCGCGGAAAGATGTGTGCCAGGGGGGCTCGGCTCCTGTGCCCGGTGGTGGGGTCGATGCCGCGCCTGCATCCCCTGCTGTTTCCCCTCCTTCCTTGCTCCAGTCTGGGGGTTCCCTAGTCCCGTCTGCTGGGGTCGTGCCCTATGAGGGTCCGGAGTTGGGCCCTTATCGGGATGCCCGGGTGCTTCCGGTCCCGTGGTGCTCGTCCACTGTCTGGGTGTCGCGGGTGAAGGAGTTTGTGTATCGGGTGCCGGATAGGATGTCTCAGCCGAGGGCGCCGCCTGGTGGCCGGCTGCCAGCTGACCTGCGGGTGATCTGGGAAGCATACTGCTTGCGCTTTCCGATATACAAGTTTCCGGAGAAGTATTAGTTCCCGTCTTGTGCACACTGCTACGCCATGCGTGGATCAGCTGCCGCTGTGACCACGACGCCCCGCCCCCCGGTGCGGGGTGTCTCCCTCTAACATCCGCCTCTGTTTTCGTCGCCACTCCTCTCTCTCCGGCCCATCACATCTACCGCTTTTGACTTTCTTCTCCTCCTGACCGTCAATGCGTCTCCTTACATCTGCCCTGGTGCAGTCATCGGGAGGGTTAACCCTTCATGCAAACTGCACCTATTCTCAAGAAGAAGAAGAGGGCAGTGAAGGAGGGTGTTACTGGCTCATCACCCTCGTCGGAGTGTAGAGAGGCAATCAGCGCCATCTATGGGTCTGCATTCTAACCCCCTCCCCTGATATTGGACGCTATGTGGACAAGGCAGGACAGAGAGGTCGTTGTGGATGACCTCTGGTGGTGGGGTATCAGGATCAGCGCCACCTAGATTGTGCTACAGAGCATAATGTCAACTCCACAGAGAGTAAGTGTTACCTCCTGGTTTCCCCAGTGATCCGCCCATTTAACTAATGACGTTTCGTCCACAGAGGTGACGTGAAGAGGGCAGTTTTTTCTTGGGCAGCCAGTACTCTCAGCTTGGTCCTGGAAAACGACTAAGTAAGCCGCCGCCGATCTGAGCAGTGCCTTATGCTGACTTGTGCAGTGTTGGTAGAGATCGGCATACCCCGGGATTGGCTTTAACTACCCGTGTATATCGTTGTTGGTGACCCCGATCAGCATGTGGCTGAGGTCCTCTGCCAGCTTGTGGCTGGAGAGAGATAGTGGGGAATAGGCACCTCGTGATACTGTGTTGGTGGGCTGGCCCACGTAAAAGGTGAACTCACCATGCAGTGTTTGCCAGTAAGAGTGAACAAGGTACTGAGTGGTGGGAACGCTGGGGTTGGCGAACACTGCATGTGAGCGCTTTTGGTGTCCTGTGTGAAAGTGACATCAATTTAAAAAGTGTGGATATACTCTATTTTAATATATTTTAATGGTGAAGGGAAAAGTGTATTGTTTATTCCCCCCCCCCTTTATATCATTGCACTATATAGCCAAATCTTGAAAGCGTACTACCGATTTGGGGTCGGATGCTACAAAAGGTTCATCCATCAAGAACTCGGTTACTGGTCCCTTGTGGTCGTAACAGTTCTAAATGTAGATATGATAGAGCTCGCGAAGCTCAGGAATCTGTGCACCAGTAGAGTGATGGTTGAGAGGTGGGACCAAAGAGCCAAGGCTCAGCCCCTGCAAGCACAACTAGGTGAGTACACACACACACACACACACACCACAAAACCCATAATCTCCCATAACTTATTAAAAAGACCAACATTTTAGCAAGACCTGGTCGGAGACCGGGCCTTGGGCCTTTGACCTCCACAAGGTAGACACAAGGTAGGTAGTGGGTGGAACACGAACAACGGGACACAGGTGGAAACTTAGTACAAATGAGTACTTTGTCAGGGGTAGTTAACAATAGGAATGCAATAGCTAATTGACAATTGAGAGGCGGGACCCAAATGCCAAAGCTCAATCCCGGCAAGCGCAACTAAGTGAGTAACTAGATGAGAACGAACAACAGTGTGTGCTGACCGACACCAGCAGCCGCGTTTAGGAGTAACACGATTCCATATACATGTTCATATTTACTCCACTAAGAATAAGGCTACACAAGTTCTGTCTGCTGGAGATTTTGTGTGTGGAAGACAGTGTGGTCAGCAGTGCTAATTACAAGCACTCGAATAACTCATTCATCTATGGCTGTCAGCTAAAGCAGTTCCGCACATGTCTTCATCATCAGCACGGAATGTTGTGACGTCATTAAGACATCTCTTCAACTGGTGACCATGGTGTACAGACTGTGATGGTGAAGAGTTCCCAGGACGCTAACTGGTGACCATGGTGTACAGACTGTGATGGTGGAGAGTTCCCAGGATGCTAACTGGTGACCATGGTGTACAGACTGTGATGGTGGAGAGTTCCCAGGACGCTAACTGGTGACCATTGTGTACAAACACTGATGCAGGACAGTTCCCAGGTGATACCTGATGGCAAAGATGTACAGATACAAACTTTGGCTGCTTGATCAATTCTGCTATAAGGAAATTAACACAATACATCAGTGTACCCCACAACCTGTTTAACAAATATATTTGTTTAATAAAAAATAAAGGAAAAAAGAAGATTATCCATATGTCTATAGGCTGGACCAGGAGACCGTTAGGACCGGCGGTCGTCCCCACAACCTGGCCATGACCTGGTTGTAATACTCCATCTGTTATCTCTCTCTCTCTCTCTCTCTCTTCAGATGGCATCACACTGAAGAGGAAACACCTAACACAGTTCCTCAATATTGGGTTCACAGAAATAGAACACAAAGAACATAACCCCACAATATGTCGTCTATTTTAAGTTGCTGTTTGTCGAGTCTTTCAAAAACAATCTGAAGGAAACACACTTGGAAAATATGCATGGGTTTGCATAGGGTGAGGGTAGGAGGGGAAGTAAAGGACTGTAAGAACGATAAATGGAGTAGCGGGTATACTGAAAATTCTAAAGAAATTTGTGAGATCACTGCCATCTTCCATGGATCACTACTGAGCCAGAACACTCCCAGAGCTAAATGAGGAAGCAGCCCCTGATTAGAAACTACTAAATATTTAGGTAACAAGCAGAGGAAGTAAGATTACAGCTAGCATCACTGGATGTAACTAAAGCTACTGGGCCAGATAGGGTATCACCATGGATGTTAAAAGAAGAGGCACATGCCTCAGCATACCTCTAGCACTAATCTATAATGAGTCACTTACACAGGGGAAATTGACAAGCTGCCAGAAGAAGGCAAATGTGGTACCAGTCTACAAGAAAGGAGATAGAGAAGAAGCACTTAACTACAGACTAGTGTCGCTCAACCATGCAACGTGCTCTATAGAATTATAAGGTTAAGACTAGTTACACACCAAGAAAGAAATTAGAAATTTTTTGGTAGTTAACAACAACATGGGTTTTAAGAAGGGAAATCATGTCTGACAAACCTCCTGGAATTTTATAATAAGGTAATGAAAATAAGGCAAAACAAATAATTCTGAGCAGATTACGTATTCCTGTACCGCCCAAAAGCCTTTGATACAGTAACACACAGAAGGCTATTACACACTTGAGAGGCAGGCGGAAGTAGACGGAAAGGAACTATCATGGATAAGGAATTATCTAACAGACAGGTGTCAGGGAATGACAGTGAAGGGGGAGGTTTTCGGACTGGCGCGTAGAGTAACAAGCGGGGTGCCTCAAGGATCGGTGCTGGGACCCATTCAAATCCACATTTATGTAAACGACTTGACTACAGGATTGAGTCATATATGTCAATGTTTACAGATGATGCAGAACTAATGAGGAAGGTTGAGAAAGATGAGGATTGTAAGATTCTCAAAGATGACCTGAACAGGTTGCCGAGCAAGTCTGACAAATGGCTGATAGAGTTCAACTCCATCAAGAGTAAGGTTATGGAAATGGGATCAGGAAGGTGATGGAAACTTTCAGGAGAAAGCGCCAAGCCTTTAAGGCTAAATAGCACTTGGAAGAGGTCAAGATAAGGATTTGAGATGTAACGAAGTGAAGGAATGGGTCCAACTGTTTGGACATCTGGGGATTGAACGCCGACCTGCAGGAAGCGAGACCATCGCTCTACCGTCCAGCCCAAGTTGTTGAACTCCAGGAGCCAAGAGACCAAGAGGGAGTGGACATAACACTAAACCTAACTTCCGAGGCTCGAGTAAATCTTACATAACATCAGCTGCATACACTTCTCTGGCAAAAGTCACAACATTCTTCAGAAACTTGAATAAGGAGGCTTTAAGATCACTGTATACCGCCTATGTGAGGCCAGTCTTAGAGAATTCCGCCCCATCCTGGAGCTCCCATGTTAAAAAAAACAACCATAAGGAAGCTGGAAAAGGTGCAGAAGTTTGCAACGAGACTCGTCCCAGAGCTGAGGGGATGAGGTACCAAGGCTGGAGAAACTAAACCTGACGACGTTAGAAAGGAGGAGGGAGAGGGGGACATGATACAGACGTATAAAATACTTAGAGGGACTGACAAGGTGGAAACGGAGGAAATGTTTACAATAAATAACAATAGAACAAGGGGGGGGGGGCTCGGATGGTGCTTGAGACTCAGATATGTCATAGAGATGTTAGAAAGATTCTTTTAGTGTAAGAGTAGTGAGTAAATGGAATGACCTAATGGATAATATTGTAGAGGCTAACTCCATTCATAACTTTTAAGCAGGTATGATAGGGAAATAGGAGGGAGTCATTGCATTAGACAACCACGGCTAAAAATGTGGAGTCCATGAAAGGAAACTATCAGGGGGGAAAGCACCAAGCCATTACGACTATATAGCACTGGGAAGGGATCAGGATAAGGATTGGGATGGG
>WNGS01008022.1:0-16341 GCA_020271785.1 Procambarus virginalis
CCAGCTGTCAGGCCAGAGTTGCACAAAGAGATAATTACCTAATTATTTCAATGTCTCTGATTGATGTTTCATAGTTTTTTTGCTGTAATATTATTCAATAGTGTGTAGTTTGGTATATTTATATAATAAAATGAGTGAATCATTGCTGTACTCAAAAATATGGTGTGCATATTGTTGATTCAGTTATGTTCATCAATCAGTGAACAAATACTTTGTCGGTTATTACACTATAAGCACAGGTTATATATAAGTATCTGCATGTTTTGTTCACTATAACGAACCACTAAGTAGCTATTACGAGTCAAAAAGTAACGAGGAGTGACCGCCGTGTACCAGCCAGCCACTCCCGCCCTCCCTCCAGTCATCTGACTCGCCCACATTCTCCTCCCACAATACTGTTTTGCTATAATTCACTATATACAGACGGTATATATAAGTATCTACATGTTTTGTTCACCATAACTGTACATCTAAGCTTGTATGGTGAGTAAAGTCACAAAGACATAGGACCTAACACAGTCAGCTGATGGCTGCCTCCCTCAAGGCCAGACACACTAATATTTCTCCTCCAACAATACTGTGTGGTGTTATTACGCTATATACACACATTATAAATAAATATCTACCTGTTTTATTCACCATACTTGTACAAATAAACTGGTATGGTGCCCAAAGACCATCGTGGTAAACAGTAAACAACACCGTCGTCTGCACGGTGGCGTCGTGCAGACGACGCCACCGCCCTCACCAAAATGGCGGCTCCAAACCTTCTCTTGCTGTTTATACCCTCTATACACACGTTATATATAAGTATCTACATTTGTGTTCACTATAGCGAACCACTAAGCTGGTATACTGAGTGCAGTCAATAAAAGGTGGCCACACACAGTCAGAAAACATCGCCACCACCCTCCCTCCCACAGCATTACTCCTCCCTCCATGGCGCACAGCGCTAAATATCATCGCAATCCTGCTATTATCAGAACCCTATTCACTTTTATCACAGTCAGGGGTCTTCTGTAATAATATCATCGCTACATAATAGCATGAACAAGTATATTATGGCATTTTTAGGCGATGCTGTGGTCACAAGCTGAACAGCAGTGCTGTGAGCTCATGCTGCGTGCGTCAGGCTTGGTAGCTTACGCGATACTGAGGCCCCTAACACCCGGGAGTTTGGCCCACGATTTTTTTTAAAAATGGCGTCTGTTTACAAGAGCCCTGGTGAAGGTGTGGTGAACCCCGTGTATCCGCGGGCCGTTTAAATCTTGCGTAGTGCTCCAACACGTCATATGAAGTGAAGAGCAGTCGACTGGTAAAATGCCTAGCACTTCATATGAAGTGATGAGCACTTTAAGGGTTAAGTCTGTTTTCGAGTATTAGATTTCTAAGGTTTGAATTGAATTCGGGCACATCAGTGTTAGGAATCCTATAGACTGCTCCCACAGACAGGATAGACTCGGTACCCTTTACTCTGAAACTGGCGAAGATATACTCCCCACAGCAGTCTCTAGTTCTAATTACTTTTAAGCATGTTAGTTCATGATGGTAGTAAAGAGCAGTACCACCACCTCTCTGAGTTTGACGACAGTTGTGAATTGCCAAGTAGTTAGGCATGTTAAAGAGTCGAGTAGTATCCTCTTTCAACCATGTTTCAGTAAGTACAATAAAAGTGAATTTGTTGTCAATAGTTTCAATTAAGGCACTAACATCATCGAAGTGTTTACCTAGGGATCTAACATTTAAGTTGATTACAGAGATATTGTGATTATGTGATAATACATTGTTTACATCATTTGCTGTAAAATATCTGCAGTTCAGATCATTAAAGTGATGATTGTCATAGATAGTGGATAAGAGGTTTAGTTCAAGGTCTAAACTTGCCTGCATAATAAGGATGGTTGCAGGAATACAAGGCAGGAATGGCAAATTACAAAAAAGAATTAAGACATAAAAGGGGAAAATATATATAAAACAAGTCTATACAACACACAAACAAAATGAACAAAAAAAAAAGAACAAAAAATGAGGTAGCTTACAGGTACTCTCAGGTACACTAGCTGTAAGTAAATAATTTCCATAAATGAGACACAGGCAAAGCCAGTGGTACAATGGAGTAAGAGAGGATGGCGAGGCTAGGCAACCTTTGTAATAAATGAATTCAGAGAAAAGTTGAGTAATAAACATAGGTTAATTTAAGCTAAGGATTATTTACTAAAAGTAGTAAGTTATGACCGTATACTTAAGAGGCATGAAGATATATTTAAGCACTCGGTGAATTGTGCCCAGAAAATGACTAGTAGAAGGTAAATTAAAAATTAATTAAAAAAGTGAAACAAAAAGAAATTAGGATACCTAGCCCGCACTACGTGACAAGGGGATTAATTATGTTGACTCATTGGGAGCGCTAATAAAGTTAGACAGACCACATTAGTTGAGGAAGGTGTTGAGGTTATCCTCATTAGTAATTGAAAACATTTTACCTGTTGATGTTTTCCTAACTTTAATCAAGCCATCTCTAATGAAGCACTGATGAATCGCTTCTGGGTTTTGATGACGGATTTGACGCAGGCGGTAGAGGAGGTGCTGTCTTTTTCTAGTCAAGCACTCGTTTATGTAAATTCCCTGTTTTTGGGACGCAGCTGTTTGGACAAGATGCGATTTAGTGGACTGGGAGGCCAATTTCAGTCGAATTTTGCGCTGGTTTTTCACTCGTCATTTTGTTCATTAATATGTCAGTAAATTGCTTTAATTATTTATTTGATGATTTTCATTTGTTTCCACCTGCGACTTACACACTGCAAGGCCAATAGCATTTTTTTTATTTGTGTGAGGCAGAGCCAGACCATCTTGGTTCAGTATTGCTGCGATACCACAACCCGTCATGTGTTCATGACGATACTAGTTTTGCAGTCGCAAATCACGAAAAACTTGAGTCCAAACCAGTGCCGCTTTGATGGGATGTACTGCTTGAACGCCAATCATCCCTTGAAGAAGATTAGCGATTCTTCAATCACCACATTCTGCTCTGGTACAAAATAGTCACTGAACTTTCCTCTCATATCACTAAAAATCTTCCACGCCTTCAAAAGTCTGTCGCATCTGTCTTCATTATATTTGTTCTCAAAGTGCAGGCACCTGAAAAGCAGCAGGAACCTATCATGTGACATGTACCTGTTGAACACGGGGGGGGGGGGGAGGGATGGAACAAGGCTGTCTTTGTTCCAATAATCCTCGATCACATGTTCTTTCAGAATGCTTCATCATCATGCTCAACACTAAAAACACATACATTTCCTCATTTGTTGTGTCTTTCCATCGTGTCATGCGAGAGGCAGGTAAAGTGCTGGTGTCAATGAGGCTGTGAGCATATCTGTTCGTCTCTGCAACGAGATGGTCCATGATTTCCTTATCAAAATATGTTATAAAATAGTCATTTTCAGCCATATCATCACCTGTATAGGGAAATAACTGTAACACCAACATCGTTGCCATGAAATGTTGGTATTTGTGGTACAAAAGTCTCACATTCCTCCCACACAAGTACACCTGAGGGTTTGGTTTTGACGCCAACACCACGGCCAACACCACCACGAGCACCAAAAACACGGCTTCGTCGTTTTGTGCTAGAGCTGTGTATAGGTATGCCAGGAGATGAGACAGTTCTGCATAGTGTAGGCCTACCACGAACACTTGATGTTGAGGAAACATTGTCGTCATTGTTCTCTGGCCGCGTGACACGCTGCCGCTTGCCTCGGTGTGTTGCTAGGGCAACAAAACCCCGCCTAGTAACACCATTGCTGCTCGTATTCGGTTCGTCAACACTGTATCGGAGCCTATGTCACTGAAGCCCGAGAATGATTCATCACATGTACTATCACTAAATAAACTTGCATTAGAGGACACACATGGTGGTGGTGACTCTAGTGGTGGCAGGCTGGGTGAGGCGCATGTACTGTACACACTTGCCACCTCCTCCACCTCATTCTCCCCCTCACTCATGTCAGATCTCTGTGTTAGGCCTTTCTCTGGATTGTAGTCTAAATCATCATCCATCGCTCCATCATCATACAATACTGTCTCCACTCGATCATCCGGACTATATGGGAAGGACCCCCCAACCGGATTATCACGTTTTTCGGATAATGGTACTTTTTCACCTACGAGTCCAAAAGTGACCATTTCCAACAATTTTTATACTACAAACAACATAATTTGAATTGCCTTGCCACATATAATTATTAGATATTCAACTAGAAACCTCAACTTACCTTGTGGTGTTCATCTTCTTGATTGATGCCACACATCTTGAAGTTAAGAATTGTTAACAATTTACGTAACCTATACTAACACAACACTAAAATTAACACTTAAAATTACTGTACAGTTCATTAAGCAAAGTTAGTTTTGACTGCCAGCTGCTGAAGCCTCACTGGTTGAAGGCGCTTGGCTTGCCTGTGAGGCCTCACTTGTTAAAGGCGCTTGCATGCCCTCACTTGAAGGCACTTGGCTTGCCTGTGGCGCCTTACTTGTTGAAGGCGCTTGGCTTGCCTGTGGTGCCTCACTTGTTGAAGGCGCTTGGCTTGCCTGTGACGCCTCACTTGTTGAAGGCGCTTGGCTTGCCTGTGGCGCCTCACTTGTTGAAGGCATTTGGCTGCCTGTGACGCCTCACTGGTTGAACAACACGTAACTTGTCTTTAATTGCCAGGACAACCTTCTTCCTCTTAACACCTCCAGAACGATTGATGCTGATACCAGACATAGTCTTGGCCAAAAATGTTTAAAGTTACTATGAAAATAAAAAAGTTATTTAAAAAACTATTTCACTAATGGCGCAGCACTGTGTATAACACGAGGGACGGACGCACATGGGTTGACCAGTGTTGGACGGGTCCACTTGGCGTGGGGCAGCTATAGCACCTTACGTAGGCTGCCAGAAGAATATTTTTTAAGGAAACTTCAGCCTGTGCACATTGCTTTTAGAAAACTTATTTATTTGTTATTACATAATTACTAGTACTTATTTCATTTGTTTTGGCTATGATTAATTGTTTTAAAACTAATGGTAATTCCTGTACCCAGGTGGTCCCTCCCGACGCTCTCCTCCCACCCTCCCGAAACCACCCACCCACCCCACCCCCTCCTCCACCATGCGTCTAGAGCCACAGACGGGATTAATACGGTATGGTCGAATGTTCATCCGGCCAAACCACCTTTAATCCGGTTCCTGTGGCCATTTTGGCCGGATATTGTGATAACTTTATTCGATCACGATTTTGGCCGTATAAGGGCGTTTTTCGGATGTTCGAATCCCGGATAATCGCGGGGTTACAGTATGTTGTGTATTTCCTCCTCAGCTAGTCGTTTTCCTTGACCGCGGCTGACCTTGGAGCGGGAGCTCGTAGACGGTGCGTCAGACATAGTTGCTTCTTGAAACTGAGGCTCCCCATGGCCCTGGGGCATACTGGGATTTTTTTTTCAAAATGGCGGACAATCACTGGGGCCCTCATACATCCATTTCGTACCCGCGTCACCGCACTCCAGTTTTGAATTGTACGCTTGTACTTATAAGATCCCTGAAGCACGTTGTGCACCACCCGTCGAGCGCCTAAAGGGGCATTGCACAGTGCAGTGGTCAATATCACAGTGTAGTTTTTCAGTATCTTCTACAAAGGAAATTTTCATGCTGATTATTATACAGTGGTACCTCGGAATACGAGTGTCCCTATATACGAGTTTTTCGGAATACGAGCAGGATTTCCTCGGAAAATGTGTCTCGGAAGGCGAGGGTTACCTCGGAAGGCGAGTTTGTTGATTCGTGTACAGGCCGACCTAGCGCGTGGTGGTACAGCGATCATCGCCTCTCACCCCTCAGTTTACCAGTGCCTCGCGCCCAGTGACTATCCCACTACTATTCTTCACCCAGATTTTCAGTGTTTTATTGGATTTTCGGTCATTTGACCATAAAAGTAGTTGTTATATATCTCGCCATGGGTCCCAAGAAGCCAATGGTAAGGTTTAACCTAAGAAAATAGTGCGGCATTTCAGGCGATCGAGTATCAACACTGATATCTGGTTGATACCTGGTTGATGGGGTTCTGGGAGTTCTTCTACTCCCCAAGCCCGGCCCGAGGCCAGGCTCGACTTGTGAGAGCTTGGTCCACCAGGCTGTTGCTTGGAGCGGCCCGCAGGCCCACATACCCACCACAGCCCGGCTGGTCCGGAACTTCTCTTAGAAAACAGTCCAGTTTTCTCTTGAAGATGTCCACGGTTGTTCCGGCAATATTTCTTATAGTCGCTGGGAGGATGTTGAACAACCGCGGACCTCTGATGTTTATACAGTGCTCTCTGATTGTGCCTATGGCACCTCTGCCCTTCACTGAATCAATCTTGCACTTTCTTCCATATCGTTCACTCCAATACGTTGTTATTTTACTGTGCAGATTTGGGACCTGGCCCTCCAGTATTTTCCATGTGTATATTATTTGGTATCTCTCTCGTTCCACCTGTTTGGTATCTCTCTCATTCCACCTGTTTGGTATCTCTCTCATTCCACCTGTTTGGTATCTCTCTCACAGTATACACAGAAAAGTGTATACTCTTTTTCACTGTCCTGACATTAATTTTCCATTTACGTATTTCATTTTTGTACCAATGTGTTCGCAATAGAATGTTCTAGAAGAACATAAGTATAAAATGTCACACAAGGATGCGTTAGACCGGCACCAAATAAAAAACTACGTCGATTACACTTACCGTGTCAACAATACAATGGTCTTACCTCGATGGGGCAATGCTATGCCGTTCTCCCAAATGGGCTATGCGGCTATTAGAGAAAACGGAAATTTCATGGCGGACATTTTCAAACTAGCCGAAAGTCGATCTCATAACAAATAGAGTTTATAGAAATATTTTTTCTCTTGATTCGTGAGCGAGTCCGCTGTGCGACCTCAACACAAAAAGTGGTACAGTAGTACCTCAGTTTAAGAGTTTAATTCGTTCCTGGAGACAGCTCTTATTCCGAAAAACTCGTATTCTGAAGCTAATTTCCCCATAAGAAATAATGGGAAATGAATTAATCCGTTCCTGACTACCCCAAAAACCCCATATCAAACTAAATTTTTGTACCTAATTCATCTAAATAAACCTACAAAACTATGTTCAAGTTATTACTTACCTTGCTCTTGAATGCTGTAGGCGTATGAAGATGGTGAGGAGGGGGAGGAGGAGAGGAGTTACTGTTTGGAAGGGGAGTCCCTTTCCATTATCACATCAGGCAGTGAGGACTTCACTGGTATGCACACACTGGCACATTTTGCCTGCATACCACTGGACTTGCTTGTCTTACTAAGAATTTCTCTAAAGACACTTGTTTTTCCCTACATTTTATCACTTGTCTGTAGTAAGACATCACATTATCATTTAAAAGGTCAATGCAACGGCCTGCTACAGCTTTATCTGGGTGAGTTTTTTCAACAAAACTTTGCAGTTCTTCCCATACTTCACACATTTTCTTAATCAAGGAGGGACATCCTCTACTGCCTCTACTCACAGCTATTTTCTTAGGTTGAACCTTATCAATGGCTTTCTTGAGACCCATGGTGAGATATATAATAACAAACTGTATAGTCAAATGACCAAAAATCCAACAAAACACTGAAAATCCAGGTGAAGAATTGATGTGGGATAGTCACTGGGCACGAGACAATGGTAAACTGAGGGCGGAGGGGCGACGATCGCCGATCGACCACGCGCTAGGCCGGCCTGTACGCGTATCAACAAACTCGCGTCCCGAGGTAACCCTCGCGTTCCGAGACATAATTTTCGAGGAAATCCTGCTCGTCTTCCGAAAAACTCGCATACAGGGACACTCGCATTCCGAGGTACCACTGTAATGCTNAAACACGCAAAACAAATCGTATGAACAATGAAACTTTAATTAACTTGAAAACAAATATGAACAAAGACAATCCCTTGGCTATGTACAGTGCAAACAACAAGATTATAAAGTCAAAAAATAACATAAAATAAAACAATGGTTACATTATTATACAATGAATAAAGACAAAAAATTAATTAACAGGTGCTGAGATATTTGCTGGCTAAACACATCCACTATTACACAGAGTGTAATTTGGGAATAAAGAATGCAATGCGTTATAATCTGGAAGAAAATATGACGGTCGATGCAATTGAAAAACCTGACTTTAGGAGAGGACATTATGGCAACCTTAGAAAATTTTTTAGTGAGTATAATTGGACAGACTTGGTGGTAGGCAAGGAAGTGAATGAGATGTATGTCAAGTTTTGTGAAATATATGATAAAGGCACAAAAAAATTATACCAAAACAGAGAGGCAGAACTAGGAAACAGGATTGGTTCAACAGAAAGTGCGAGAGGGCCAGAGACCAAAAGACACAAAAATGGAATCAATACAGGAAGAGGCCAAACCCCCAAACATACCAGCGATACAAAGATGCGAGAAACAACTACACAGCAGTGAGGAGAGAGGCAGAAAGAAATTTTGAAAAAGGGATTACAGACAAATGTAAAACAGAACCAGGTCTATTCTATAAATTCATAAACAACAAATTGCAGGTAAAGGATAATATTCAGAGGTTGAAAATGGGAAATAGATTCACGGAAAATGAAAAGGAAATGTGTGAAACATTAAACGAAAATTTCCAAAGTGTGTTTGTACAAAATGAAATCTTCAGGGAACCAGATACAATAAGAATTCCAGAGAACAACATAGAGCACATAGAGGTGTCTAGAGACGAAGTGGAAAAAATGCTCAAGGAGCTAAATAAGAACAAAGCAGTTGGTCCAGATGGAGTTTCACCATGGGTTCTGAGAGAATGTGCACCTGAGCTCAGCATTCCTCTTCAACTGATTTTTCAGGCATCCCTGTTTACAGGAGTTGTAGCTGATGTGTGGAAAAAGGCTAACATAGTTCCAATTTACAAAAGTGGAAGCAGGGAAGACCCCTTAATTATAGACCGGTATCATTGACAAGTGTAATAGTCAAAATATTGGAAAAAATAATTAAAACTAAATGGGTAGAACACCTGGAGAGAAATGATATAATATCAGA
The DNA here is from genome assembly GCA_020271785.1 of Procambarus virginalis. Taxonomy (NCBI): domain Eukaryota; kingdom Metazoa; phylum Arthropoda; class Malacostraca; order Decapoda; family Cambaridae; genus Procambarus; species Procambarus virginalis. The sequence goes on from WNGS01008022.1 coordinate 9,095, forward strand.
CAGACAGTATGGTTTTCGATCTGGAAGATCCTGTGTATCGAATTTGCTCAGTTTCTATGATCGAGCAACAGAGATATTACAGGAAAGAGATGGTTGGGTTGACTGCATCTATCTGGACCTAAAAAAGGCTTTCGACAGAGTTCCACATAAGAGGTTGTTCTGGAAACTGGAAAATATTGGAGGGGTGACAGGTAAGCTTCTAACATGGATGAAAAATTTTCTGACTGATATAAAAATGAGGGCAGTGATCAGAGGCAATGTATCGGACTGGAGAAATGTCACAAGTGGAGTACCACAGGGTTCAGTTCTTGCACCAGTGATGTTTATTGTCTACATAAATGATCTACCAGTTGGTATACAGAATTATATGAACATGTTTGCTGATGATGCTAAGATAATAGGAAGGATAAGAAACTTAGATGAGTGTCATGCCCTTCAAGAAGACTTGGACAAAATAAGTACATGGAGTGCCACTTGGCAAATGGAATTTAATGTTAATAAATGCCATGTTATGGAATGTGGAATAGGAGAACATAGACCCCACACAACCTATATATTATGTGAGAAATCTTTAAAGAATTCTGATAAAGAAAGAGATCTAGGGGTGGTTCTAGATAGAAAACTATCACCTGAGGACCACATAATGAATATTGTGCGAGGAGCCTATGCCACGCTTTCTAACTTCAGAATTGCTTTTAAATACATGGATGGCGATATACTAAAGAAATTGTTCACGACTTTTGTTAGGCCAAAGCTAGAATATGCAGCGGTTGTGTGGTGCCCATATCTTAAGAAGCACATCAACAAACTGGAAAAGGTGCATAGACATGCTACTAAGTGGCTCCCAGAACTGAAGGGCAAGAGCTACGAGGAGAGGTTAGAGGCATTAAATATGCCAAAACTAGAAGACAGAAGAAATAGAGGTGATATGATCACTACATACAAAACAGTAACAGGAATTGATAAAATCGATATGGGAAGATTTCCTGAGACCTGGAACTTTAAGAACAAGAGGTCATAGATATAAACTAGCTAAACACAGATGCCGAAGAAATACAAGAAAATTCACTTTCGCAAACAGAGTGGTAGACGGTTGGAACAAGTTAAGTGAGAAGGTGGTGGAGGCCAAGACCGTCAGTAGTTTCAAAGCATTATATGACAAAGAGTGTTGGGAAGGCGAGACACCACGAGCGTAGCTCTCATCCTGTAACTACACTTAGGTAATTACACTTAGGTAATCACTTTGCAATTTTCTAGCATTCCTTAGTACTTCTTCCATCTGTTTGGCACCTTTTAGGGTGATCCTCAAAGGTCGATCTTTCCCTTTTACGTACCTGCCTATTCTCCTGTAGTTGCACACATTCTCTATGGTAGTAAGACCTTCTACGAGGCCAACAATTTTATCTACTACTTTCGCTTCTTCTACAGCTCTTTCTGACCTGACCTACATTCTGGTAATTATCTAAGTGTAATTACCTAAGTGTAGTTACAGGATGAGAGCTACGCTCGTGGTGTCCCGTCTTCCCAGCACTCTTTGTCATATAACGCTTGGTGTGAATGTTTGTGTGCCTTCATCGTATATTTTGCAAAATATGGCATACATCTCATTTACTTCCTTACCTAGCAACAAGTCTGTCCAATTATTCCCATGAAAAAATTTCTAAGTTTCCCATAGCGTCCTCTCTTGAAATCGAGTTTAACAACTGTTTCAATGTCTCCATTCTCTACTAGATTATATTGCAAAGCGTATTTAATGTCCAAGAGGACGTGATCACTCTTTCCCAAGAGAGCAAGGTACTGGATGTCAAATACCTCTTCTTCTTTCCTGGTGAATATTAGATCCAGTATTGACGGAACATCCTCTTCCCTCATTCTTGTGGCCTGCTTGACGTGTTGATAAATGAATGTATCCAAGATGAGGTTTACAAATCTGCCTGTCCAAATGTCCTCTGTTCTTGCCTTGTAGGCCTCCCAGTCTATTGCCTTAAAGTTGAAGTCCCCCAGTACCAACAATCGTGATTTATCTTTGTCAGCTCTTATCATAATCTCTCTCATGACCATTATGAGGCCCTCTCGTTTGTCATCCAGTTCTTCCAGTGTGTCAGAAACTGAGTGTGGCATTGTTGCTGGCACTCCCACACGCTGCAACAGAGCCCTCCTTCCAAAACTTCACAAGAAGTTGTGACACTTGGGAAACATTGAATGTCCGTATTGGGGGCCAAATGCCTGATTTCACGAGATACATACTGAAACAGTTCAGCACTACAATGTCAATGAGGCGGAAAAAGAATTTCTTTGTCCACTTCACAGATTTATGTACACACTTAACGGCACCGAGCATCATGTCACATTTATCTGCATGTTTGCAATGTGATAGAAAAACTAGGTCAAATGGAGGAGTAGGTCTGTATATTAAAGAGGACCTGGTATGCACAGAACTACTAAACTCAACTAATGAGTTAGTAGAGGTACTTGGAATTAAGGTAGAGAAACTAAACCTAATTATTATTCTAATATATAAACCTCCAGATACAATGGTTGAGGAATTCAGAGAACAGATGCACAAAATAGAGACATACTTGATAACCTAGCAAACCCAGCTTCAGATATTATCTTCCTTGGAGATTTCAATTTACCGAGTCTAAGATGGAGAATGGCAAACACAAATATCATAGCAGGGAATGACCTGGGAAATAACCAATCACAGGTCAGAGAACTTTTGAGATTCTGTGACAAATTCTCGCTCAATCAACAGATTACAGAACCAACTAGGAATGAAGACACACTAGACTTGTTATTCACAAACAATGATGAACTAATCAGAGACATCACAATCTCAGATACTTCATACTCAGACCATAAGCTCATTGAAGTGCGAACTAGCATAAATAACGGTAGTAGGTCTAAGAGACCCAACAAGCGAGAAGGAATATTCAATCAATTCAATTTCAACAATAAGAGGATTGACTGGGAAAAAATAAAGGTAGACCTTGCAACCATTCAATGGGAGATGGTCTTAAGCGACAAAACTTTCACACAGGCTCAACTGACAGCTGAAGCTTACAAGGTCTGCTTGAAGCACATGCCTGTGAGGAGGGGCAGAAAAAGGGCCACTCTAGAAAGAGAACACGGACGACTGTACAGGAGAAGGAAAAAAATAACGGAAATGCTTCGGCAGACACAACTATCACAAGCAAGGAAAATAAGCCTTAGCAGGAAGATCGAAGAAATAGAACAAACGTTGAAGCGATCATATGAGTCTGAGGAAATGGAATTGGAACAGAAAGCTATACAAGAGATAAGGAAAAATCTGAAATATTTATTCACATACACAAAATCAAAATAAAAAACCTCGACCAGTATTGGACCGTTAATTACAAATGAAGGTACGTACACAGAGGACAACAAAGAGATTAGTGAAATTCTAAGAAGCCAGTATGAGGCTATGCTTAGCACACCAATAAACAACATGAAAGTTGATGACCCAGACAGCTTCTTTATGAATGACATTCAAGCTGCAGATAATATAACGGATATTACCACAAACTCGGAAGACTTTGAAAGAGAAATTGACAATATGCCTATGCACTCAGCTCCTGGGCCTGACTCATGGAATTCAATATTCATAAAGAAATGTAAAGTACCAGTAGCGAGAGCACTCAGCGTAATATGGAGAAAGAGCCTGGATACAGGGGAGATACCAGCAGCACTTAAATCTCCAGATATAGCTCCGTTGCACAAGGGGGGGGGTAAAGCCTTGGCAAAAAATTATAGGCCAGTTGCACTAACATCACACATAATAAAAGTGTTTGAAAGAGTGATTAGGAATCAAATTTCTAGTTTTATGGAAAACAATGAATTGCACAATCCAGGACAACATGGATTTAGAGCGGGAAGATCCTGTCTGTCACAGTTACTCAACCACTATGACAAAATCACAGAAGCCCTAGAAGAAAAGCAAAATGCAGATGTTGTATTCACAGACTTTGCAAAGGCGTTTGACAAATGTGACCATGGGGTGATAGCTCACAAAATGAGGTCAATGGGAATAACTGGAAAAGTAGGACGCTGGATACTCAATTTTCTGTCGAACAGAACACAGAGTAACAGTCAATCAGATAAAATCGAGTCCAAGCGATGTTAAAAGCTCTGTACCTCAAGGTACAGTCCTTGCACCGCTACTGTTCCTTATTCTCATATCTGATATAGACAGGCATACACGTCACAGCTTCGTGTCGTCCTTTGCAGATGACACAAAAATCAGCATGAAAATTACCTCTGCTGAAGACATTGAAAAACTACAAGCAGATGTCAACAAAGTGTTCGATTGGGCAGCAGAAAATAACATGATGTTTAACAGTGATAAATTTCAGGTACTCATGTATGGCAAAAATGAGGATCTGAAACATAATACAGGGTACAAAACACAATCGAATCTTCCCATAGTAGAAAAACAGCATGTCAAGGATTTGGGAATAATGATATCCGACGATCTAATGTTTAGGGAGCATAACCAAGCAAATATCGCGTCAGCCAGAAAAATGATCGGATGGATTATGAGAACTTTCAAATCCAGGGATCCCATCACAATGGTTGTACTCTTCAAGTCACTTGTGTTGTCCCGTCTCGAGTACTGCTCAGTACTCACTTCCCCCTTCAGAGCAGGAGAGATTGCTGAAATAGAGGGAATACAGAGAACATATACGGCACGCATAGACGAGATAAAACACCTAAATTATTGGGATCGTCTCAAAGCTCTCCAAATGTACTAACTAGAAAGGAGACGAGAGAGATACCAAATAATATACACATGGAAAATACTGGAGGGCCAGGTCCCAAATCTACACAGTAAAATAACAACGTACTGGAGTGAACGATGTGGAATAAAATGCAAGATTGAACCAATGAAGAGCAGAGGTGCCGTAGGCACAATCAGAGAGCACTGTATAAACATCAGAGGTCCGCGGTTGTTCAGCGTCCTCTCAGCGACTATAAGAAATATTGCCGAAACAACCGTGGACATCTTCAAGAGAAAACTGGACTGTTTTCTCAGAGAAGTTCCGGATTGGCCGGGCTGTGGTGGGCATGTGGCCCTGCGGGCCGCTCCAAGCAACAGCCTGGTGGACCAAACTCTCACAAGTCGAGCCTGTCCTCAGGCCAGGCTTGGGGAGTAGAAGAACACCCAGAACCCCATCAAGCAGGTATCAAGCAGGTAGTCAATAATGCAATCAGGTATATATTGGGAACTATCTTTGAAAGTGCACTTTGCCACTGTCCAACATGGCAACGGTGTGAATAGTTGTCAACATATTCTCCTTGCGACTGTCCCTCCAGTGCATTGATAAGATATTGTTACACTTTTGCAGCTGGCAATCACCCACTACAATACCAATGCCAAACATTGGCATTTCCCTCCTTTGGGCTTTGACAGTGCTACATACAACAGTGTTGTAGCCAAGGAGGAATCTGGTCAACAAGGGGCTGGTATAGTAGTTGTCCGTGAACAGTATTTGCCCCTTGTTCAGCAAGGGTTCCACGAGTGTTTTGACGACACTGCCGGAGAACCCGTGTGGATCTTGACCTGGTATGTCAACGTCTGCACCTGAATACAGTATCATGTTTCTCATGTGAATCCCCTGCATAGCAGTGGAACTGCCTTTTTCCTTCACCTTCAATGCCTCTGTACTGGAAGTCTACAGCAGCCCAGATGGGTCATCAGTCCTGCCACCTCTCCGTACTCCCCAGGGCCTGACACAGCCTGGTATGACTCAGAGGCAAGCCGGGCACATCTGTTAACCAGTATGTTGCCTTCACAAACAAGCAGTTAGCTGCCTTCGACTGACAGTGGTGCAGCTCTACACAAAGGCACCGCCAGCCACAAACGGGCAGTTTGCTAGTTGGCCAGATGTCCACCATGCATTGACACCAGATGAGTCATCACCGCCGGACTATATAAAGGGCACTGCCTCCCTGGAGAGGCAGTCTCTCTCTTAGTGCTCTAGGATCACCGTGGTCTCTCTCACCCGTCGTCTGCCTTCAGCCAATGCAGTGTGACTGATGCCATAGTGGTATGGTAGCTGTCTTCAGTACACCAGTATATCTTTATGCTTTGTATTAGAGTTAAACTTTCATTTACTTATTTGATTTGTTATATAATAATAGCCAAGTATTGTCATGTCATTTTTAAATAAATAAATAAATAAATATGTTTATTCAGGTAAGGTACATACATACAAGTAATGTTACATTAATGGATCGATTTATAGATAGAGCTAGTACATACACTGCCTAAAGCCACTATTACGCAATGCGTTTCGGGCAAGAAAACATTAATATCTAAAACTTAATGCTAATTGATTGTTCAACCCTCATCCAAAACTTATTGTAACATATTCACTCACCCAAAATGCGGGTACTTAAAATGAAAGCTGGTTAAATCATAGCCGCAGTAAGGGACTCTGTTTAGTGTTTGAGGTTATCGTTGTGGTGGTGTAAAACTAAAAGTCTTTGGAAAATGTAATAAAGGGTTACTTACTAAACGCGTTCAAGTGTCTCGTCAGACTAGAAAATAAAAATGAATTTCTGGAGAATTGATTTTTCAATTACCGTCAACCGTCGAAAAGAACGAGAAAATTTGTGTTAGAATTATTAATCGTATCTTTTTCGGTCATATTTATATAATATATATAGTATATATATAATATATATATATATACATATTAATTATATTATATATTGATATATATATAATATATATAATATATATATATAACTATATAATATATATAATCTATATATATATAATAATATATACTATGTATTAGGTATATTTGGTAGCAGTCTTTCTGTGAAACAATGTTGTTAAATATACTGAAAAGTAAGATTAATAATTCTAGACATGAATTTTCTCAATACAAGTTGTCACATTATGTTTCTTATTACTGTCGATGGTAATTGAAAAATCAATTCTCCAAAATTATTTTTATTTCTAGTCTGCACGCGACGCTTGAAACGCGCTTTCGCAATAACTTATTACATTTTCAAAGACTGTAGTTTACACACACACCAACTGTAACCTGAAAACACTAAACAGAGTTATACTTATGCTAACATTAAACGCAATTGTCTTATATACTCGCGATTTGGGTGAGGTGATATGGTGTGCAACAGTTGCAACAATCACCTCACCCAATGGTCAGTATATAAGACAAGCACGTTATAATGTTAGCAGAAGTGAGTCAGTGTGT
>WNGS01008024.1:11772-32539 GCA_020271785.1 Procambarus virginalis
CAAAGAGAATCCAGCCGACTATCTCTCCTGAAGCCTGACTTTACGGCAATTAACAAAGGAAGAGATATAGTTCAATGGACCTCAGTGGCATGTCAGCGGCCAGTGGTCTAAACAAAAGGCACAAGTCATTGTGACCAATGTCACTGTTCCCACTGAGAACCCAGAACTTCCTCGGACTTTGGTAATTGATCCTAATCTGTACTCTGAACTGAATAAACTAATAGGTGTCACCCAAGTGGTGTTTGATTTTCTAAAGAAAATAGGAATCAAGCACAAATTCGCAAGTGCCCTGAGGTACTGGGTCAAAAGAGCTCAGACAGACACATTCGGAACAGAATTTGACAATGTCCCTAAGAAGCAACAAAATGATCTGGGTCTCTGGGTAGACACCAACAATTATAACATAATCAGATGTGGAGGCCACATACAGTATGCGGACATAGATCTGGAAGAAAAAAATCCAGTATTGCTTCCTCGTCACCACATAGTAAGCAAACTAATTGTGTTACACATACTGAAATACAACACTCTGCATGGTGGGGTATTAGATACTCTCACAGACTTAAGACAACAGTACTGGCTACCCCAAGGAAGGCAGACTGTAAAATCCATAATTAAATCTTGTGTTATTTGCCGGAGATACGATGTTAGAGTGTGTCCATATCTGGGATCACCTCCACTTCCAAAGGAACGAGTTGTACATATTCGTCCCTTTGAGACTACAGGAGTAGATTTCACAGGAGCACTAACAATAACAGGCATCAAGGACAAAAGGCCAGTAAAGGCATATATTTGTCTTTTCACTTGTGCCACAACAAGGGCAGTCCATCTAGAAGTGACTCCCAATATGAGTGCCGAGGCATTCTTACAGGCGTTCCACAGGTTTGCTTCATGTAGATCCTGTCCTAAGTTAACGATCACAGACAATGGGTCCAACTAAGTGGCAGAAGAAGCATTTCTGAGGAAAATCTGGACACACCCAAAGGTGCACACAGCCCTAAATCAATGGCAGTGCCACTGGAAACTCACACCACCTGAGCACCATGGCACGGAGGCTTCTATGAACGCATGATTGGGATGGTGAAACGTTCTATACGGAAAACCCTACACCGCCAAAGATTTACCTACAGGAGCTGCAAACAGTTGTCATAGAAGCAGAAGCTCAAGTTAATAAGTGACCACTTTCCAATCTCTCTGATGATGATTCACAGCGTGAACCATTAAGTCCAGCTCATCTGATGTATGGGAGACCTCTTAGCACCCTATTGTTGTCCCTTACGGATGAGGAACCAGAGGATGTCCGAGAGAGTGATTTGGTACATGTTTCAAGCATCTACCAGGAGTGATAAGTTGGTGGAATGACGTATGGACTCGAGAATACCTTACTGCTCTGAGGGAGTATCATTACAGAGAAAACAACCCCTACCACAGAATTAACTTCAATCCTGGTGATATAGTTCTGGTGGACAGTAATGAGCCACGCTCAGAGATTTGATTTGATTTGGCCACGATTTGGCCAGATCGTCTCTGTTCATCCAGGCAGTCAAGGAATCTTGAGAATAGTGAAAGTAAAATGCCGAGGCAACACTACTCTCAAAACATTAGAGAAATTAGTTCCTTTAGAACTGTCAGGAAAAGATGTTCAATGACTTCCAGCACAGAAACACCAGTAAGGAGGTGCGTCCGAGCGGACTGCTGCACAACGATGCAAACTTAAATTAAAGCAACGCTATAATTCTGAAAGGAGAGGAATAAAATGTTTGCAGTCCTTACCGGGACTTCGACCCGTGTTCCCCCCCCCCCCCCCGAATTATGTTGGAAATCCAACACACATAATAACATAAGTTACCCATTAAAGAAATCAGAGAAGGGGTATTCTATGACATCAACAACAAGGCATATATTTATATTAACTCTATTTCTTTAAGCAACAGTCTAGTGTTTAAACTGAATAAAAAAGTGTTCACTAGGACTGAATATAATTAACTACACCAAAAGTATAGCTTGACCCCCTTGTTACTGTTAAATTAAACTCATAAGTAGAACCAAAGCATTGGAACAAGGAGGGAGGCAGCGTCACTACACAGACTGAATCATAGCAAACAAAACACGCTGAAGAGGTGGCTCCTTATGAGCCAGCAAAACTCGTTTGACACCCAGATTACATGTCAACAAATGAGCAACAATCACAACAGCACCTCTACAACCACAGGAACACCAGTATCCGTCATACCAAGTATTTTGTGTATATTTTGGCCATTTTATAACATAAATCGGTTAGGCAGTTATACTGTGGGATTAAAATCCCTAACAAGTACGTACTCAACATTATACATCCCTCTTATTCCAGTCACACATCTGTTCTTAATATGTCAATGTACAAACACTAATTGTATACACTGTGACGATAATCTCTTCCCAGAGATTGAGCCTGCTCTTTCTTCTATACATCACATTCTACATAATATCAAGATACGTTTACAGTGGCTTAAAGTATATATCAAGACCAGCCCCACGCACCTGCAACTCCCCCCTCCCCCCCACTTCCTGCACCTGCACCTGGTCGCGCGTCCTCTCCAAACTGCTACTCCCAGCCAAACTACCGACTTGCGGCCGTCCTGCATTCTCATTGGCCGTTCGAGAACACACCACCTTCAGTCCTCCTCCAACCACGTTGCTAGCCCAGGCAATGTTGGAGTCAACTGGCAGCCTACCAGTCAGAATATCTCGTGCTCTCATGCTATGAACACCTATTTGACTCACCTCGTGTGATCAAGTAGAGGCTTATAGCTAGCGCATATATTCCCAGCACCCTTATTATATATTGTTTATTATATATTGTATTCAATATTGCCCTCCGATTAACGTAATTTACTTTTATGTTATTTCTTGTTCATTTGTTATACAGTCGCATTATTCAGCCAAGAACTTGTCTTTATTTTTCTTTGTTTTTTTCTAGATTTATTAAATGACATTTTTATCTTTTGTGTTTTCATGTATCTTACCTTACCTTACCACAGAGTATCAGACAAGCAGTCATTCTTTTTTTTTCTTTTTTTTTATAACTTACATATATGTGACCCAGCATTGACATCTGCCATTTGGAAGACTGCCGACCACCATTTCCAACACGTTTACCGTCACATTACTGTCCTAGGAGCTGCACTCAGGTATTGGTAATTGTGGTAAGCGTACTTGGCTTTCATTCCCTTGCTTTCAATATTTACATTAATCATTTTATTATATGGTGCTGTGTATATTGTGCATTACGGGAGTAGCATATGGTGAGTGTGAGACAACTTTGGATTACGTGGTGACTGTAGGCCTCAGTCATACTCTTAATTGGTCGTCTCCCCTCTTGTGTTATTACCCGTGTTTAACATCTTTTGTCCCTCAGATATTTCTCACATTTTTGACAGATTATCACATAGGTACCCTGGTACTGTGGTCTGTCTCGGGTCAATAGCACCTAATTTCTGCAATCCGACTCTAGGAGGAAAAAGAGGGCCAAAGTTCCTCTAGCACGGACTATTATTGGCGAACTGGGACCTCGCCGATAGTTCTCGTCACCAGTTGACACTCGCACCCCTACTCGTTGGTCAGAATTGATGGTATTTACTCAAGGTAGGGAATTAGCTTTCTTTCTTTTGAGCACGAAGTTCGCTAATTCTGTAAGTACCATATTCAATTTCAGTGGGTACCTTGCTTATGTTCTATAGTGACTCGGCAAGGTATGACTACATTTTTGGACTACCTCATTTACTTAGGAACCATTTAGTGTTTCACTTGTCTTTTGAAACTCAGTTTCAACTAATTAGTAGGATTTTCTTGCCTTTATCCTCCCACAGTGAGTACCAGGTACAAGATTTCCTGCGACCTTATTCATTTACCATCTTGAATTAACTTTAATTATTAATAATTCCACAGGATAGGTATCAGTTGCCACGTTTCCTGTTTCTGACATTCACCATATTCTCACAGTATATTCGTGTCTCATTTATTTACCATGTTTCGTATCCAAACTTTCAAGGCAGATCCAGAAGGTGAAATAGAGAAATTACGTCATGCTAAGAGGGTCGAATTGAGAACTCTTGCACATGAGTATCAATTAGAAGTTCCCCCTGAGCCAACAAGTATGCCATACATAATATAATTTTAGATTATCTTGCAGATGAAGGTATTATAGATTCTGATACTCACGAACAATATACCATTTCAGAGAAGCATGATTTGACAGCAATAAAGCTCAAGCTAGAACTTGCTAAGATCGAGCGGGAGCAACAACAAGAAGCAGCTGCAATCAGAGAGCGTGAAGCGGCTCTGGCGAAAGAAGCTCTACAACTCAAGAAAGAAGAGGCCGCACTGAAGAAAGAAGAAAGTGAACGTGAGTTGGCCTTATACAAAGAGCGACTCGAGATACAACGTGAACACGACAAACGACAGGCAGAAACAGCTCTAAACTGTCGTAACAGAGAACTCGCGATAGACGCTACACACCAAGCTCAACTCCAACAAGCTGCAGCTAGTCTTCCTCCAAGTTTCAATGTCTCCCATGCAAGTAAGTTAATGCCCCCGTTCATAGAAACGGAGGTTGATGTTTTCTTCACTACTTTTGAGACCCTTGCTAATCAACTTAGTTGGCCTGACGACCAATGGGCTACCCTTCTCCGAGTACATTTAACAGGTAGAGCAGCAGTCACACTCAGCACTTTGGCATCGGAAAACGACTACACCACCCTGAAGCAAGCTGTGTTGGACGCCTACCTTCTCTCCACCGAAAGCTACCGACGAAAGTTCCGTGACTACGTAAAGGCAAGTACCACCACCTTCTTAGAATTTGCTAACACCAAACGGAGATATTTCATGAAATGGCTGGAGGCAGCACATGTCTCTACTTTTCCAGAGCTTGTCAACCACATACTGGTTGAAGAATTTTTGAGACGTGTACCTCCTCCTGTCCACCTATACTTAGACAAAGAAGAGACCGATTTGGTGAAGTGCGCGAAGTCAGCTGACACTTACAGCCTCATCCACCGGCTGACACCAGAACCTACCAGTAAGAAGTCTTGGTACAGTTACGAGAAAGCGAGCCCAGATCAAGGTACCTCTCAACTGTACTGCAGGTATTGTCGACTCTATGGACATACCATAGAAAAATGTGGTAAGTCCCAATCTAAAGGTAACATAGAACCTCCTAAGCCCAAACCTACTCACCCTAAGTCCGGTAAGCCTGTAATGAATGTTGGTGTTCATGCTAATGATCTCTCTCTCTTTAGCAAGCATCTATATCCAGGAACTATCACTACCCACGGTTCAGATTCAGAGGGACGTTTTGGACTTAAGATCCTGCGGGACACAGCGGCTCTACAATCGATCGTCTTGAAATCAGCTGTGCCCAACGTCGCCTACACAGGAGAGACTGTATTCATCACTGACCTTACTGCTACTACTCCTTATCCTCTTGCCAGAGTTTACCTAGATTGTCCCTTCGTGACCGGTGAAGTCCAAGTCGCCGTCAGGGAAAAGCCTTTTCCCATGCCTGGAGTGCAACTTCTCCTGGGCAACGACTTGGCAGAAGACCAACAACCGACCAACTGATCGTCAAGGACACATCCCAGGTGAGCAACTCTGTGTTGGATAACCCGATTTTTGAGCATGTTCCAGCAAAGGTTCAAGAGAGTGATGAAGGTTCTCCTCCTGTTATGGTGACCACCCGTGCTCAAGCTGCACGACCACAGCCAGCTGACTCTACTGCTACCGCTGTCCCTCAAGACCCTTCGAAACTACCCCCAAATCTGACCGCTTTGGAGTTCCGTAAGTTACAGAGAGATGATCTTACCTTGACACCATTATTCTTTCAGGCTGAGACCCAATCCGACAGTGTTCCTGGTTTCTTTATGGAGAACGAATTACTCTATCGCAGGTATAGACCCAGTAAACTGAAGGACGAGGACGATTGGGCAGACGTTGAACAACTAGTGATTCCTACCAGCCTGCGGCCCACGATTCTACACCTGGCCCACGGAGCACTGTCACACTACGGGTTCAACAAGACTTACCATGGAATTCGACAAGACTACTACTGGCCAGGTATGGTTAACGATGTCAAGAATCATGTCAAACTGTGCCACGTGTGTCAGTTAGCCGGGAAACCGAACGTTTCCATTCCCAGAGCACCACTGATACCCATCCAGGTGCCTGAGGAACCGTTCCACAGACTTATTATTGACTGTGTTGGTCCTTTGCCTCGGACCAGTGCAGGCAACGCCTATATCTTAACTATCCTGTGTCCTACCACCAGATTCCCTATAGCAGTTCCAGTGAAAAACATTACGGCTGCTACAGTGGTGAAGAATTTATTGAAAATCTTCACCCAGTATGGATTTCCGAGGGAGATTCAGAGCGACTGTGGCACCAACTTCACCAGTGATCTCTTCAAACGGACTCTGGAGGAGTTCAACATCAAACAGGTACTGTCCAGCCCCTATCATCCTGCTTCACAGGGTTCTCTCGAGCGTAGTCATCAGACTATCAAGGCACTCTTAAAAAAGTTTTGCAATGAGACCTCAAAGGATTGGGATAGGCAACTTGATCTCATTATGTGTATTTTCAGAAGTCTTCCCAACGAGTCACTAGGAGTATCTCCTTATGAGATGCTCTACGGACGTAAGTGCCGTACACCTCTCAAGGCTTTCAAGGATTCTCTACGTGATGCCACCTTCAGTGAGCATCAGAATGTGCCCCAGTATCTTCAAAACCTCCGACACATTCTAGAGAGGGTCCATTCCTTTGCTAGCAACAACCTACAGAAAGCCCAAGAGAGGATGAAGACTCGTTACGACCAGCACTGCCAAGTAAGGAAGTTTAAACCGGGAGACTTAGTTCTTGCCTATTTCCCTATCCCAGGTTCTCCTTTACAGAACAGGTTCTCAGGACCCTACCGTGTTAAGGAGTGCCGGAACAACTTCAACTACGTTCTCGAGACCCCGATAGGCGGCGGAAGACCCAGCTGTGCCACATCAATCTGCTCAAACCTACCATGGGGTTCCTCCCACTGTGCTAACCAACTTCACCTCATTTACAGGTCCATACAGCCACAGTGAGACCTTCCCTGCTTCTCCTTCCGAAAGCACTGACACTGAGACAGCGCTTTCTAATTCGGAAATCCTTACTGACATTTATAATCATTTCAGGACAGTAATTGTGCTCCTTTATCATATTCTAATACATCTCTCGCCTCGCCAGATATCACCAAGTCTCCCATCCTCCATATCGACGCCAGTGGTACCGGCAACGGGGTGACCTGGTACAACAAGGCGAAGAGACTCTACGTACCAACTACCATAAACGACACCACGAGCAACAAGGAGCTACTCATCGTCCTGAACAGGCAACACTTTGCTCCATACCTGCAAAGTACTCAGTCCACCACCATCTACATGGACCACAACCATCTTCACTTCCTACAGCCAGCCCAACTCAACCATCGACTACTTCTACAATGGGCTTGCCAGCTACATCATTTCAGCCTGGAGATTGCTACACCCAGAAGTCTGACTACATCATATCAGACGCCCTCTCCAGCATCACTGAGGTAGAGCCTACTCCACCTATCACTCTACCTCCCGTGAACGTGACTTCACCAACCGCAGGCTTCGGGGGAGAGTTGTGACGATAATCTCTTCCCAGAGATTGAGCCTGCTCTTTTTCTATCATCACGTTCTACATAATACTCAAGATACGTTTTACAGTGGCTTAAACGTATATATCAAGACAGCCACACGCACCTGCAACTCCCCCTCCCCCCCACTCCTGCACCTGCTGCACACCTGGTCGCGCCCGCCAACTGCTACTCCCAGCAAACTACCGACTTGCGGCCGTCCTGCCTGCATTCTCATTGCCGTTCGAGAACACACCACTTCAGTCCTCCTCCAACCACGTTCCTAGCCCAGGCAATTTGGGTCAACTGGCAGCCTCCCAGTCAGAATATCTCATGCTCTCATGCTATGAACACCTATTTGACTCACCTCGTGTGATCAAATAGAGGTTATAGCTAGCGCATATATTCCCAGCACCATNTGAATTGGTCTGAGTATGGAAGCTCAGACGGATTCATACCTTAATGTAAATTGCTGAGCCAGTGTGAAAGGTTGCGTATTTAATTGTGTAATTATTGATCTTGAGGATAGTAATTAAGTACTCTAAAGGTAATCACGAGTGATTATCGTTCTTAGCACTTTGGACATTGTAAATATCAGAATTTACCATCGTTGAGTGATAGTAACCGATAACATAAATTAACGTAAATACGTAACTAGTAAAGAGATTATCAGCTCTCTGGAAGTACAGGGATTAATGGGATTTTTCTCACTGAATGCTCGACGGGTAGAGTGTTGTGTAATTTCCGCATTATTAGGGAGAGTTGTAAGAGTTATTAAGTTGGACGTAAATGTTACCTTGTTATTAACGTAAATGTTACTTTGTTTTTAACGTAAATCAAATTGTTATTGATTGTTGATCGTCCATGGGCGGAGTGTTAACGTAAAGATTAATTGAGAAAGGTTGCTGGAGCTGCCAGTGAACCATTAGTCACTGATGTCATTGACAGGCTACTGATTTGATTGCATTGCAACCGCTGTTGCACGTGTAGACTGCACAGAGGCATAGAACAGTTAGGAGGTTACTGGAGGACGTGTTTCAGAACCCACTGTGTCATTTGTTTTAATTGTGATTATAGATCTGTTAGTCTTGTTTCTTGATTGATTCCTCTGTGGTCACGCTTTATGTTCGAGTTAGTTCATATGCAGTCCGAGGGGCTGGTGTCTAGCTGTCATTGATAGTGTCACAGGAAGGATTTCCAGTAACGTCATTGATATTTCTTTTGTATGTTTGTAGTAGTTAGTACTTTATTGAATAAACTAAGTTGTTATGTTGAACACTGTCTTTCGTTACACCCCACACATTATTATTGCCCTGCAAGTGTACTGTCACACTCGACTATTAAAATTGAGACTGATTCATGAGTTTTGGACTAAATATACGGCACCACACAACAATAATTATTGTTGTGAGAGCCCATGACCAACTCATTAGATTTGCTTCGGCGATTAGCGAAGGTCGTCGGCCGTAGTGGAGAGGATTTCAACTTTTTGGGGTCTCGGCGTTTGCTCGCGCCTAGTCAATTGTTCATACATGGTCCCAGAGTGAGGAATGAGCTGCTTACTATACTGGTGTGTTAGCTAAGTAAGTCCTTCCTCAGGCGACCTAATTGAATATCACGACAGGTATAAAGGTTCAAAGGATTAAAGAATTTTTTAAATTTTCCGAGCTCAATTCCCCAACTATTTCACGTATTCCACTATATAATTTCTTAAACTCTCACAGTGGGCACATATGCAGTGGGTTCCTCCAAACCTACAGTTAATGTGTCACCCAAAACGGTGACTCCCCAAGATGCTGTTAACGTCTGGAGGCCATGTGTGTTCTGTGAAGAACAACATACCATATGCAGCTGCAAAGCTTATTCGGATTGTTCTACACGTATAAAACGACTCAAGAAGTTACGTAAATGCACCAGGTGTATAAGGTCACATAATCCTGATACCTGTGCAACTCAAATACACAAATGCAATAGGTGCCATAAGGGTGAGCACCATACAGCACTCTGTGGGGACTCAAGTACAAAGTCTCCTAAACCACAGGTGGAGGAAGGAACTTCCACTTCAGTACAGCTCTGTACCATACAGCCTGACATAAGTGTCTTGTCAACAAAGTCTGATCATAAATCAGCTCTACCCACTTCTCAATTAATCATTAAAAATAGAAAGTTCAAGGTCACCCAACATGGATTATTTGACCAAGGGTCCCAAATGACTTATATCTCAGAGGAGTTTGTAGATGCGCTGAAACTCAAGCCTGTATGCGAGACACGAATAGACATAGCTGGATTCCTAACTCAGGAGCCCGAGTCTTCAAGGTAGTACAACCTAACGTACGCTTAGGCGGTTATGTCCGAATGATACAAGCTCTTGTAGTAGATAAATTCCCATTAGACCTGTATGTATATGGTCTAGGGACAACAGCCAAATTCCTGGAAGAAAAAGGAATCATATTGGCTGACAAAATCACATCAAACAATCTCTCCAATACTGGAGTCCTTATGGGATCAGATGTCTATCATAAGTTTATCAAAGGAAAGTATGAAAAACAGGGAATGAACCTGTTACCGTCTGCGGGTGGCTATTTGCTAGCAGGCCCAGTATTACCACTGAAGCAACCCGCACCTGTAGACCACCAACATGCCAGCCCAGTAATGGTTGCATGACTAGGAGAACAGTCTCCACTACAATTCAGAGACAAGTCTGAGGATGAGCTTGATCCCCCTATACATAAACTATGGGACCTGGCAACTCTTGGCATTGTCCCTAAACAGCCTAGTCCAGATGACGACTGGACTTACAAACAATACCTGGACTCAGTTGTCTACAAAGATAATCAATACTGGGTCAGGTTACCATAGAAGCTGAATCACCATCAGCTACCTGTCAACCTTTTTATGGCACAAAGCCAATTAAAGTCACATGTGTTGCGCTTACAAAGACATCCTGAGCACTTGAAATTGTACCATAAAATAATCAAGAAACAACTCAATGACAAATTTATCAAAGTTATAGCAAATGATAACCCAAAGGTAGGGCACTACCTGCCACACCACCCTGTACTGAAAAATTCAGCTACTACCCCACTATGGATAGTAGTGGGGTAGTAGCAGTGCCAAGACAAGGCAGAGTAGTGTTTCCTTAAATGACTGCCTTCAAACTGGCCCTAGCCTGACACAAAGGCTATACAACGTGCTGTTAAAATTCCGCATCGGGACGGCCGACATCAGTATGGCTTTCCTTAGGGTAAGTCTCCAAGAGGAAGGTTATCTTGAGATAATTTGAGGTTATCTTGAGATGATTTCGGGGCTTTAGTGTCCCCGCGGCCCGGTCCTCGACCAGGCCTCCACCCCCAGGAAGCAGCCCGTGACAGCTGACTAACACCCAGGTGCCTATTTTACTGCTAGGTAACAGGGGCACAGGGTGAAAGAAACTCTGCCCATTGTTTATCGCTGGCGCCCGGGATCGAACCCGGGACCACAGGATCACAAGTCTAGCGTGCTGTCCGCTCGGCCGGCCGGCTCCCGTCCGGAAGACCATAACCATAACCATGAAATAATCAAGAAACAACTCAATGACAAATTTATCGAAGTTATAGCAAATGATAACCCAAAGGTAGGGCACTACCTTTGGGTAGTAGGTACCTACCTAAGACTGGCCGACCGGAAGACCATAACTACACCATGTTCCTATGGATCAAGAATCCTGACTGTTGTAATTGTGGTCAGACAAACAATCTTCGTCCACATGGTTTTATTCTCCGCCAGTAACAACAACAAAACAATTATCAGGTACATGAAATATTATTAACAAGATCATAAACAAAAGAGCATCTGCTCCAAACATGCTACCTCCAACATCTGTAGTACTCAATCCCAACATTTCTCCCTTTTTAAATAAACTCTATCCCTACAGGTTAAGTCTATCAGGCGGTCGTATGACTCTTCCTGATTTTCTCAACTGGGAGTCCTGACCTGTTACTTCTGGGAAACATTCTTCTGAATTACTCCTTGTAGAGTCCATAGGGTTAACTGTATCCCCATTACCCTCTGCTGCCCCTTGCTCTGCCTCCCGGTCTCCTGCAGGTGCTGCTACCCCTTCATTATTAGGATGGATATCACTAGTTGCCCCACCCCCACCTGAAGGGTCTTCAAAATTCCCTGTGAACCTTGGCATGAGCTGATCGGCATGCCTTTTCCAATTAATGTTCCCAAAACTCTGTACTTGCACAGTGAAGTTCCTGCGGCCCAGGACCTCCCTAATTTTTCCTTCCACCCAGGGCTTTCCACTTCCAAAATTCCTTGCATATACTGCATCCCCCTCATTAAACAACAATTCCTCTCCCTGAGCCAACTGACTGGCCAAGCTAGTTACCGATTTCTCTCTATCGGGATCTGTCTTTACTGCTTCCATGCGCACTTTAAAGTGTCTATTAAACAGTAATTCAGAAGGAGATTTACCAGTAGTAGAATGAACAATTTTCCTTTGATTATATAAAAATCTACAAAGCCTTGTATTAATAGTACCCTCGATAAACCGCTTTAATCCTTCTTTCAAGGATCTCACTGCTCTCTCTGCTAGACCGTTTGAAGAAGGATTATAGGGGGCAGGTGTTACATGTTTAATACCATTTTTCTGAAAAAAATCCTCCATTTCCACAGAAACAAAATAAGGAGCATTGTCTGAGACAATTATGTCTGGCAATCCAAAATTACAAAATGTTTTCCTTAGTAATTCACAAGTTACAGATGATGTGGTGGAATTACACACATGCACATCCAGAAATTTGGTGTATGAATCCACCACCACTAGGTAATATTTATTATACATAGGTCCCGCATAATCTACATGAAGTCTAGACCAGGGTTTTCCAGTGCATGGCCAAGAAAATACTGGGGCCTGAGGTTTCTGATAATTCTTAAAGCAAATATGACAATTTTTTGTTACCTCAGCAATATCCTGGTCTATTTTTGGCCACCAAACCCAACTTCTAGCTTCTGCTTTCATAGCATTTATGCCATTATGGCCTACATGCAGCTGTTCCAAAATCTTACATCTCAGTTCCCCAGGCACCACCACTCTATTCCTATACAAGAGTACATCCTGGTGAATACTAAGGTCAGCCTTCACTGCAGCATACTCTGACAATAACAAATTATCATTCCAACCAGATTTTACATATTTCAATAACAGACTTTATTTGGGATCTCTACCCATTGCCTTCCTAATAGTCTGGAATGAAATATCCTCAAAAGACATACTCCACTGGAATACTGGAATTTAATTCTTCTGTCACAGGCAATCTACTTAATGCATCAGCTACTACATTATCCTTGCCTGGCTTAAACTCTAAATCATACTCAAACTGCGAGAGTAGTAATGCCCATCTTTGAATTCTAGCATTGGCATTAACTGGAATCTGCTTACCTCTGCCAAACCATCCTAGCAGGGGTTTATGATCTGTTCTAGCAAGAAATTTTCTCCCCAGCATAAAATACCTCAGTTTTTTTTACAGTATATACCAAAGATATATACTGTAAAGATATCACAAGATAAAGATATCACTTTATGATAAGATAATGATAAAGATATCACAACTTAATTGAAGTTATGACAACCATGGGGAATAGACCTTCAAAACCAGTCCAGATTCCCGGTGGAGGAGATTTCAGCAAATTCAACTTCAATAATAAACAGATAAACTGGGAGCAAATAAACCAGGACTTCACAGAAATAAACTGGGAAGAACAGCTAGGAAATGCGAACCTGAACCAGTGCCTGGAAAAAATAAGCTCAGTAGCACTAGAAATATGTACAAACCGCATCCCCCTAAGAAAAAAGAGGAAGAGATGCAGAGTGGAACGAGAACGTCGTTCCCTATATAGGCGAAGAAAACGAATCGCGGTACAACTTGAGAGTCGCACCCTATCTCAGGAACGGCGAAGAAGGTTAGGTAGCGAAATAGGAAAAATTGAACTCAAGCTACAAGAATCATACAAAACGCAGGAGAGGGAAAGAGAGCAAAAGGCCATCAGTGAAATAGAGAGAAACCCGAAATATTTCTCCTCCTATGCAAAATCAAGATCAAAAACCACATCTAGTATCGGGCCCCTGCGAAAGGAAGATGGAACTTTCACCGATGACAACAAAGAAATGAGCGAGCTACTGAGGAAGCAATACGACTCTGTCTTCAGCGAGCCATTAAACGCACTAAAGATCGATAACCCAAATGAATTTTTCATGGATATGATACCAACATCAAATCATATATCAGACGTCACCCTATCCCCACTGGATTTTGAAGAAGCCATAAACAGTATGCCTATGCACTCCGCACCAGGCCCGGATTCTTGGAACTCCATATTCATCAAGAACTGTAAAAAACCACTATCGCAGGCCCTTCACATTCTGTGGAGACAAAGCCTAGATACTGGCGTTATTCCTGATATACTAAAAACAGCAGAGATAGCACCACTTCATAAAGGAGGAAATAAGGCAGAGGCAAAAAATTACAGACCGATAGCACTAACATCGCACATCATAAAAATTTTTGAGAGAGTGCTAAGAAGTAAGATCACAAAATACATGGAATCACAGCATCTCCATAACCCCGGACAACATGGTTTCAGAACAGGGCGCTCTTGCCTGTCGCAGTTGCTGGACCACTATGATATGGCATTAGATGCTATGGAAGACAAACAAAACGCTGATGTAATTTACACAGATTTCGCAAAAGCTTTTGATAAATGTGACCATGGTGTTATTGCCCATAAAATGCGCTCAAAAGGAATTACCGGAAAAGTAGGCAGATGGATCTACAATTTCCTGACCAACAGAACCCAATGTGTAATAGTCAACAAAATAAAATCCAACCCGTCAACCGTTAAGAGCTCAGTCCCCCAGGGTACTGTGCTTGCTCCAGTACTTTTTCTCATCCTCATATCGGACATAGACAAGAGCACAACCTATAGCACTGTATCATCCTTTGCAGATGACACTAGGATCTTCATGAGAGTAGGCAACATAGAGGACACGGCGAACCTCCAGTCAGATGTAGATCAGGTCTTTCTATGGGCTACAGAAAATAATATGGTGTTTAACGAAGACAAGTTCCAGCTCATGCGCTATGGAAAAATTTGTAGATGCGCCTGAAACTCAAGCGCTGGATGCGAGACCACGATGAGACACGTATAAACATAGCAGGATTCCTTACTGACTCAGGAGCCCGAGTATTCAAGGTAGTACAACCTAACGTACGCTTAGGCGGTTTAATGTCCGAATGATACAAGCTCTTGTAGTAGATAAAATTCCATTAGACCTGTATGTATATGGTCTAGGGAACAAACAGCCAAATTCCTGGAAGAAAAAGGAATCATATTGGCTGAGCAAATCACATCAAACATCTCTCCAATACTGTAATTCTTATGGGATCAGATGTCTATCATAAGTTTATCAAAGGAAAGTATGAAAAACATGGAATGAACCTGTTACCATCTGCGGGTGGCTATTTGCTAGCAGGCCCAGTAATTACCACTGAAGCAACCCGACCTGTAGACCACACAACATGACAGCCCAGTAATGGGTTGCAATGACTAGGAGAACAGTGTCTCCACTACAATTCAGAGACAAGTCTGAGGATGAGCGTGATCCCCCCGTACACAAATTATGGGAACTAGCCACCTTAGGCATCGTCCTTGAACAACCTAGCCCAGATGATAACTGTACTTACAAACAATACCTGCACTCAGTTGTCTACAAAGATAATCAATAACTTGGGTCAGGTTACCATAGAAGCTGAATCACCATCAGCTACCTGTCAACCTTTTTATGGCACAAAGCCAATTAAGATCACAGATGTTGCGCTTACAAAGACAAACTGAGAACTTGAAGCTGTACCATGAAATAATAATCAAGAAACAACTTCAATGACCAAATTATCAAAGTGATAGCAAAATGATAACCCAAAGGTTAGGCACTACCCTGCCAGCACACCCCCCTGTACTGAAAAATTCAGCTACTACCCCACTATGGATTAGTAGTGGGGTAGTAGGCAAAAAAAGGTGCGAAACAAAGTTGCCAAGACAAGGCAGAGTAGTGTTTCCTTAAATGACTGCCTTCAAATTGGCCCTAGCCTGACACAAAGCTATAACAACGTGCTGTTAAAATTCCGCATCGGGACGGCCGACATCAGTATGGCTTTCCTTAGAGTAGGCTTCCAAGAGGAAGGTTAGCTTGAGATTAATTTGATGAGGTTATCTTGAGATGATTCGGGGGCTTTAAGTGTCCCCGGGGGGGGGGGCCCCCGGTCCTCGACCAGGCCTCCACCCCCAGGAAGCAGCCCGTGGAAACTGTCTAATCAACTCCTGGGTGCCTATTTAACTGCTAGGTAACAGGGGCACAGGGTGAAAGAAACTCTGCCCATTGGTTTATCGCTGGCGCCCGGGATCGGAACCCGAGACCACAGGATCAAAAGTCTAGTGTCGGTGCTGTCCGCTCGGCCGGCCGGCTCCCGTCCGGAAGACCATAACCATAACCATGAAATAATCAAGAAACAACTCAATGACAAATTTATCGAAGTTTTTACAAATGATAACCCAAAGCGTAGGGGCACTACCTTTGGGTAGTAGGTACCTACCTAAGACTGGCCGACCGGAAGACCATAACTACAAAACTACAACCATGTTTCACTATGGATCAAGAATCCTGACTGTTATGGTTGTTGTGGTCAGAGAAACAATCTTTGTCTACATGGTTTTATTCTCCGCCAGTAACAACAAAAACAAAACAATTATCAGGTACATGAATTACTGTTTACAAGATCATAAACAAAAGAACATCTGCTTCCAAACATGCTAACCTCTCCAACATCTTTAGTACTCAATTCCAACAACATGCCTCCCGTTTGTAAATAAACTATATCCCTACAGGTTAAGTCTATCAGGCATTTGTATGACTTCCGATTTTCTTCAACTGGGAGTCCTGAGACCCGGTTACTGCTGGGAAACATTCTTCTGAATTACTCCTTGTAGATTCCATAGGGTTAACTGTATCCACATTACCCTCTGCTGCCCCGTGCTTCTGCCTCCGGTCTCCTGCAGGTGCTGCTACCCCTTATTATTAGGATGGATATCACTAATTGCCCCACCCCCACCTGAAAGGGTCTTCTACAAAATTCCCTGTGAACCTTAGCATGAGCTGATCGGCATGCTTTTTCCAATTAATGTTCCCAAAAACTCTGCACTTGCACAGGAAGTTCCTGCGAAGAGAGGGACGAGGGAGGGGGATTGTCCCAGGGACCTCCCTAAGTTGGTCCCTTCCACCCAGGGCTTTCCATTTCCAAAATTCCTTGCGTATACTGCATCCCCTTCATTACACAACAATTCCTCTCCCTGAGCCAACTGAATGGCCAAGCTAGTTACCGATTCTCTTTATCGGGATTCTGTCTTTACTGCTTCCATGCGCACTTTAAAGTGTCTATTAAACAGTAAATTCAGAAGGAGATTTACCAGTAGTAGAATGAACAATTTTCCTTTGATTATATTAAAATCTACAAAAAGCCTTGTATTAATAGTACCCTCCATAAACCGCTTTAACCCTGCTTTCAATGATCTCACTGCTCTCTCTGCTAGACCGTTTGAAGAAAGATTATAGGGGGCAAGGTGTTACATGTTTAATACCATTTTTCTGAAAAAAATCCTCCATTTCCACAGAAACAAAATAAGGAGCATTGTCTGAGACAATTAGGTCTGGCAATCCAAAATTACAAAAAGTTTTCCTTAGTAATTCACAAGTTACAGATGATTTGGTGGAATTACACACATGCACATCCAGAAATTTGTGTATGAATCCACCACACTAGGTAATATTTATTATACATAGGTCCCGCATAATCTACATGAAGTCTAGACCAGGGTTTTCCAGTGCATGGCCAAGAAAATACTGGGGCCTGAGGTTTCGTGATAATTCTTAAAGCAAATGACAATTTTTGTTACCTCACAATATCCTGGTCTATTTTTCGGCCACCAAACCCAACTTCTAGCTTCTGCTTTCATAGCATTTGTGCCATTAATGGCCTACATGCAGCTGGTTCCAAAATCTTACATCTCAGTTCCCCCAGCACCACCACTCTATTCCTATACAGAGTACATCCTGGTGAATACTAAGCTCAGCCTTCACTGCAGCATACTCTGACAATAACAAATTATCATTCCAACCAGATTTACATATTTCAATAACAGACTTTATTTGGGATCTTACCCCTTGCCTTCCTAATAGTCTGGAATGAAATATCCTCAAAAGACAATACTCCACTGGAATACTGGAATTTAAGTCTTCTGTCAACAGGCAATCTACTTAATGCATCAGCTACTACATTATCCTTGCCTGGCTTAAACTCTAAATCATACTCAAACTGCGAGAGTAGTAATGCCCATCTTTGAATTCTAGCACTGGCATTAACTGGAATCTGCTTACCTCTGCCAAACCATCCTAGCAGGGGTTTATGATCTGTTCTACAAGAATTTCCTTTTCTCCCAGCATAAAATACCCTCAGTTTTTTTTTCCAGTAATACCAAAGATATATACTGTAAAGATATCACAAGATAAAGATATCACTTTATGATAAGATAATGATAAAGATATCACAACTTAATTGAAGTTATGACAACCATGGGGAATAGACCTTCAAAACCAGTCCAGATTCCCGGTGGAAGGAGATTTCAGCAAATTCAACTTCAATAATAAAAGATAACTGGGAGCAATAAACCAGGACTTCACAGAAATAAACTGGAAGAACAGCTAGGAAATGCGAACCTGATCCAGTGCCTGGAAAAAATAAGCTCAGTACGTAGCACTAGAAATATGTACAAACGCATCCCCCTAAGAAAAAAGAGGAAGAGAACGAGAGTGGAACGAGAACGTCGTTCCCTATATAGGCGAAGAAAACGAATCGCGATAAAACTTGAGAGTCGCACCCTATCTCAGGAACGGCGAAGAAGGTTAGGTAGCGAAATAGGAGAAAATTGAACTCAAGCTACAAGAATCATAAAAACGCAGGAGAGGGAAAGAGAGCCAAAAGGCCATCAGTGAAATAGAGAGAAACCCGAGAATATTTTCCTCCTATGCAAAATCAAGATCAAAAACCACATCTAGTATCGGGCCATTGCGAAAGGAAGATGGAACTTTCACCGATGACAACAAAGAAATGAGCGAGCTACTGAGGAAGCAATACGACTCTGTCTTCAGCGAGCCTTAAACGGCACTAAAGATCGATAACCGACAAATGAGTCTTTTCATGGATATGATACCAACATCAAATCATATATCAGACATCACCCTATCCCCACTGGATTTTGAAGAAGCCATAAACAGTATGCCTATGCACTCCGCACCAGGCCCGGATTCTTGGAACTCCATATTCATCAAGAACTGTAAAAAAGCCACTATCGCAGGCCCTTTCACATTCTGTGGAACCAAAGCCTAGATACTGGCGTGTATTCCTGATATACTAAAAACAGCAGAGATAGCACCAGCTTCATAAAGGAGGAAATAAGGCAGAGGCAAAAAATTACAGACCGATAGCACTAACATCGCACAATCATAAAAATTTTGAGAGAGTGCTAAGAAGTAGATCACAAAATACATGGAATCACAGCATCTCCATAACCCCGGACAACATGGTTTCAGAACAAGGCGCTCTTGCTGTCGCAGTTGCTGGACCACTATGATATGGCATTAGATGCTATGGAAGACAAACAAAGCTGATGTAATTTACACAGATTTCGCAAAAGCTTTTGATAAATGTGACCATAGTGTTATTGCCCATAAAATGCGCTCAAAAGGAATTACCGAGAAAAGTAGGCTAGATGGATCTACAATTTCCTGACCAACGGAACCCAATGTGTAAATAGTCAACAAAATAAAATCCAACCCGACAACCGTTAAGAGCTCACGTCCCCCAGGGTACTGTGCTTGCTCCAGTACTTTTTCTCATCCTCATATCGGACATAGACACACACCTATAGCACTGTATCATCCTTTGCAGATGACACTAGGATGCTTCTATAGAGTAGGCAACATAGAGGACACGGCGTAACCTCCAGTCAGATGTAGATCAGGTCTTTCTATGGGCTTCAGAAAATAATATGGTGTCTAACGAAGACAAGTCTCAGCTCATGCGCTATGGACAGAAATGGAAAAGATAAAAACGGAAACCCACGTATAAATCTCAGGCAAATCATAACATAGAACGAAAAGGCAATATAAAGGATCTGGTGTACTCATTTCGGAAGACCTTACCTTTAAAGACACAATAAGTAGCCGTCACAACTGCAAGAAAAATGACAGGTTGGATAACAAGAACTTTTCACACTAGAGATGCTATACCGATGATGACACATTTCAAAACGCTTGTGCTCTCAGAGTGGAGTACTGCTGCACAATGACAGCCCCTTTCAACTGCTGGTGAAATTGCTGACCTGGAGAGCGTGCAGAGGTCCGTTTACTGCTAGAATCCACTCGGTAAAACATCTAAACTATTGGGACCCGACTTAAGAGCCTAAATCTGTATTCCCTTGAGCGCAGGCGGAGAGAAGATACATAATAATTAGCACGTGGAAAATATTAGAGGGACTGGTCCCATATACCTGCGTAGAAACAGTACTGGGACCAGTCCCTCTAATATTTCCACGTGTAAATTATTATGTATCTCTCCCGCCTGCGCTCAAGGGAATACAGATTTAGGCTCTTAAGTCGGTCCCAATTAGTTTAGATGTTTTACCGAGTGGATTCTAGCAGTAAAGGACCTCTGCACGCTCTCCAGGTCAGCAATTTCACCAGCAGTGAAGGGGCTGTCATTGTGCAGCAGTACTCCACTCTAGAGAGCACAAGCGTTTTGAAAAGTGTCATCATCGGTATAGCATCTCTAGTGTGAAAGTTCTTGTTATCCAACCTGTCATTTTTCTTGCAGTTGTGACGGCTACTTTATTGTGTTCTTAAAGGTAAGGTCTTCCGACATGAGTACACCCCAGATCCTTTTATAGTGCCTTTTCGTTCTATTTATGATTTGACTGAGTTTCATACGTGGTTTCCGTTTTTTATCTTTTCATTTC
>WNGS01008026.1:3959-11459 GCA_020271785.1 Procambarus virginalis
CTCAACCCCCGCAAACCACACTAGGTGAATACAACTAGGAGAATACACACTCAGTCGTCAAACATTTCTGTGTAATTATCAAGAGAAAGTACTCAGCCTGTTTGTGTATATAGCACTGGGGTTAGAGCTATGAGGACACGGCTCTGGGATAGGCCGGAGGGAAGGTATGGTGCCCAACCATTTTGGCCAGTCCGTGATCGAACGGCGACCGGCAATAAACGACGCAATTGCTCTCTCTCCTCTCTCTCTCTCTTTTGTTTTATTTTCTTTTTCAGTTTTTTTTTATTTTTTCTCTCTCCTCTCTCTCTCTCTCTCATATCCCTCTCTTCCCTCACACACATATTGCTACAGGACACCCCTTCCCCTGGATTAATGTCACACCTCATTACCCAAGAAAGTTACACTTTGGGAAGAAAATCAAAGTTCGTCCTGTCTGCTCCCCTTTTGACACTAAAACTTTTCTTTCTCATTTATTTTTACCTCATCTCTAAAAATTTCATCGTAATTACTCATTTATTCATATATATATATATATATATATATATATATATATATAATATATTATATATATATATATATATATGTAATATATTAGTATATATATATACTATATATATATACTATATATATATATCTATATATTATATATAATATTATATATATCATATAATATTACTATCTATATATATCTATATATTATATCTGTGCACCAGTTGCATAGTGCTCCTGGCAGCATTTGTTCGAGTCACTTCTGAAGTGTGGAGTTTTCAGTTGCATATACGCCTGACGACCATTCAGGCTTGTTCACATTTGTGTTCCTCACGTGTGCCCCAAAAAATGAGGTGGATTTGATAAAATACCATGCCCAAGATTACCATATGATCACCGGCGGGATGATGGGGAAATAGTCCTCGGCTACCATCATCTTTTGTCTGGTCGTGATGGTCATGCGTGCTGTTCAAGCGGTTAAGGTTCTGCTTTGTGTAGCAGAATCACAAAGCAGAACGCTTTAAAGAGACCAACGTCGTCTATGCCTTCAAATGCCCCCTTGGGGACTGTAAACCTCAAAGAACTCAGTATATAGGCAAGACAACAACCATCTCTTTCCAGGCGATTAACGATGCATAAGCACTAGGGCTCCATTAAGGAACATATAATCTCTTCCCCAAACCAGACCATCACCAGAGAAATCTAACAAAAAACACGGAAATCATCGATAGATACAGCGATAGCAGGCGGCTTAAGATATCTGCGAGGCACTACATATCAAGAAGTCAACACCAGCAATCAACAGCCAATTAATGCACAACTATATTCTACCACTTCAAGACTCCGCTCCAATATAGAAGCATCAAGAAATATAGGCCAATAGGCCCTCTGCAGTTACTTCCATTCTTACCTTCAATTTACCCAATTACTATCCCATTACTACCCATTGTTTCGTGTTCTGTCCTGTGTTGAAAGTTTTGTCCACCTCATCCAAAACTGTTGTACATATCACCTCACCCAAATGCAGGTATAAAATGAAAAAATGAAAGCTGTTTAAATCATAGCATAGTAAGTACTCTGTTTAGTGTTTGCAGGTTATAGTTGTGTGTGCGTAAACTAAAGTCTTTGAAAATGTAAGTTATTACGAAACGCGTTAAGGTCGCGTCAGACTAGAAATAAAAATGAATTTTGGAGAATTGATTTTTCATTTACCATCAACAGTGAAAGAAACATAAGAAATATTGAGAAAATTCGTGTTAGAATTATTAATCTTACTTTTTCGGTCTATTTAATAATAATGTCTACATGAAAGACTGCTACATATATATATATATATGATATATGATAAACTATATATCATATACTTATAGATATATATATATATATATAAATATATATATATATATTATATATATATATATATATCTATGTATGTATATGAGATATGAGGAAATTCCGTTGATTATTCCACTATACGTTAAGATTTATTGATTAGTCTCTGGGGACGGCAGCTGCCTGGACGAACATAGCCCGAGGGATCAGATGTGTTTATGGGCACACGAGGAGGGTAATCACTCCAATTACCCATTGTACGCCGTTTGCAAGCACCAAAGTACACACTACAAGAGCAGAGGTACACACACCCTACAAAGCAGAGGTACACACACCTACAGAGCAGAGGTACACACACACTACAAGAGCAGAGGTACACACACTACAAGAGCAGAGGTACACACACACTACAAAAGCAGAGGTACACACACCCAAGAGCAGAGGTACACACACCCTACAAGTGCAGAGGTACACACACCCTACAAGAGCAGAGGTACACACACTCTACAGGAGCAGAGGTACACACACCCTACAACAGCAGAGGTAGACGTCCTCAAAGAGCAGAAGTAGGCACTCGCCAAATTACCGACAAAAGGTACCCACAAAAGGTACCCACACCTCAATAATAGAGGTTCCCAAGTAGTGTGTCAGCTGCACGGGTTGGTAACTGGTCATGAGGTGTGTCAGCCTGACTCTATGCTTGTTCGTTCACTGAAGTTGAAGTTCTTAAGACTCCCGCTAAGTCGGGGTATTAACTTCCAGAAACTCTTGATTAGACGAAGCATCTCCTTCCCCTTGCTCTCCTCCATCCTTAATCCCCCACCCCCACCCAATCCCTGACTTTTCCCATCCCCCACCCCTTCAGTGTCTTGCCTTAGCCTCCTGCCCCTCTGCACCCTGCCCATGCCCGCAGGGGATAATCCCCCCCTCTCATTTCTCAAGCCTTTCCTCCCCGTCCGTTGATTAACAACAAACTCGGCGGTTTCCTGTGTCAATCTCGAGTCTGTGGGCTTCTTTATTCTTATTTCTTCACCAACATCGTCAGAGTCGAGGTGATTAGTGATCCGGTACCGCTATTATTACTTTTATAATCTATATATATCTGAGAGAGAATGTCTGTCTGTCTATCTGTGTCTATTCGAGATTAGGGAGGGAGGGAGGCAGACTCTGAACGGGCTATCCTCACCAAATATTGCAGGGTGATGGGTCTTTGACTTGGGATGGTCATAGGCTTGTCTGGGTCGACACTCATATTCTCCTCTTTGTATTATATGGCAAATTAAACTACTCTCTGATCTCGCTAAATAAATGATTTCATCTTCAGTGTGATTCGTCAAGCATATTATTTTCTACGTGTTGACTCAATGTTAGCTTGTCTTATGTTGTTAATTTTTCGATGAAGACAATGTATTGAAGATGGTTATGGTGATGAAGGGAAGCGTCGAAGAGTAAGGAAAGTGGTGAAGGGTACGGAAGATGACGGAGGGTAGATAATGTAGTCAAAGGTCAGGACAACGGTAAAGGGTTGGGACGGTGGTGAAGGTGGAAGATAGGGAAGGTGGTGAGGGAGAGGATGATAGGAAAGATGGTGGTAAAGGAGGGGAAGATAGGGAAACACACACACACACACACACACACCCACACACACACACACACACACACACACACACACACACACCACCACACCACACACACACACACACACACTAAGACTGTACCCCTTCCACTGTTTTATAATGTTATGAGTCAGTATCTGAAACCACATACATCCTTTATTATTACCAATATTAGATCAATGAACCAGAACATCTAGAAATTTCTTTCCAGCGTTCTGCATTCTCATCTGTATCTTCTCTGATCTCATCTACATCCTCGGTTCATGGAGTAATGATGGCTTTTTTGTGTGAACGGATATTATTAATTGGTTTAATTTTACTAAAAGTTTCCAAATATTTTTTTAGAACTAAACAGGTGGATCATTCTTTGATTGTCCTCCTCTGGATAAAAAGCACAATTAAAATTAATGGGCACACAAGCGCATTTTTTTTAAGGAAGTATTATAAAAGTCCAAATAATGTGTTGCTGGTTGAGGCAGAAACAAGTAAATATCAAAAGAAGACACCAAGCTTATGTTCATTCACTTAGCAGTAAATTGACACCTGGGAATTAGGCAGCTGTTACGGTCAGCATCCAGGGGATTGTGTGTGTGTGTGTGTGAGAGAGAGAGAGAGAGAGAGAGAGAGAGAGAAAGAGAGATGATATCATAGAGAAAGTTAGGTTAGGAGACAGTACATTAGACAACCGACAGGTTGAAAGGTGGGGGCCCAAGAGCTAATAGCTCGCTACTGCAGGCACATATAGGTAATACCAGAAGGCATCAATAGCACAGTTTTGTTCTGAATATGGTAACATACATTCACTCATTACTATTTATAAAAGTGATACACTTAAGAATATTTAAGGTTTCTTCTGCAACCAGTCTTGGCAGGTTCCTTTAATTACCTTCGCTCGCAAACAATTGGGCTGATGTACAAGACACAGATGATGGTCACCCTAGTGTTCGTCCTCTCAATGATGATAAAGTTATTGATAATTGGTTGGTTAGTTACCAGACACATGATCAAAACGATCTTCAGTAAGGTAAGAATACAGAAACTGCATCAGTCACATTAAGACAGTTAACAAGAAAGTATTAAGTATAACGTATTATGTTATACGTTATAATAAAGTGTTAGAGGAGGAGCCATACTAGGACACAGTGAACTCAGCACCAATTTTCCCAACTTCCTGACAAAGATTTAAAACCACACTCGCCTTTTACAATCGACAGGAAAGCAAACCTTCACTTTCACCATCATACTGATCTAATCTTACGCCCCACCCGTCTCTTAAAACACACTTGAAGCTCTAAATATATAAGAGTAATCGCATATGGAACGCCCAGCCCCGTCCCTGTCGATAAACTGTCTCAGAGCGAACGTCTCAACACAGACTGTCAAAATGCAAAAGGTGCATTGATGTGTTACTGAGGTGTTGCTGAGACGTATATCTCCATATATAGCATTGTTGAATGATTGTTTTTCGCCTCAAAAAGCAACAGTGGGTGAAAAGGTGAAGTAAAAGATTATCATGTAGGCAACCCTTGTTCTACTGGTGATTAGTGTAATGGATGAGCTAATTGGCATTCATTCTCAGAACTTCGAATATATTTTCAGTAAATTACCTAATATGGAAGAGAGTGAAGACTAGTTTACAGTACGAACAGAACCGAACAAGAAGCAGAGTGTTATCTATATATTCTGGTGCAGAGAAAGGGGGAATATTATTTCGCAATATCTAGTGGAAGGCTATATGGGGGATGTAATCCATTTCTTTTTTCACAGAGGAGGGTGGAATACAAGCGTTATGTTTTAGAGAGAGGGGGATGCCCTCCTCTTGTTAAAGGTCAAAGATGGGAGGGAGTGTTAGATGTCACATAACTGTAACACAACACTGTAACAACACTGTAACACAACACTGTAACAACACTGTAACACAACACTGTAATATAAGGGTTGGTCGAACGCCAAGGTGAATCATTTTTATTCTACAAGTCAATTGATTGAGTTTACTTAAAAGTTTCCAAACTACAACTACACCTTTTCTGTAGTAATATAAAACAATGCTTAGGTTCTACACGTGTATTTACAAGAGCTTTGAATAGTTGAAGTGTCGGTATGTTTTGGACGCCTGCAGCCTCTTGCTAAAATGAGTTCCATAATGTTGCTTATTTCGGGTGACAAGAACCTCGAAATTGCTCGGTTCGTGCGAATGGAACATCTGTTTGGCCGCCACATATCGCACCTCGCGTGATGTAATTGATTATAGTGCTTCCCTTAAGAATAAACAAGCCACATAATGAAGGATTTTAGAATATTATTATTTGACTGTCCCGTATTTGATAGGGGACACGTAAAGATGAGAATATGAGAGAGGGAGAGCGAGGATGAGAGGAGAATGGTGGCAGCATCTGGGTACACTCACCCCCCCTATCTTAATGTGCTATATAGTCAAGCTATCTTTTCTCCTGATAACTAGCTATGTTCTTCAAAAGCGAACTTTTCATCCAATATGTGGGTCACTGTGACCTTATTAAGCGCTGATCAGTCCATTAAATATCAACACAGCCAGCAACGATGCGTGCAGTAATTAGCAGTCATCCATATTCATCCAAAATTAACAACATCTTTGCTTGTTAACATTTTCTTATTTTTTTCGTAATACCTGTACGTAACTGTTCGTAATACCTGTTCAGAACTCCGTACTATACTGTCATTCTCCTTACCGAGCGAATAACTTCATTCCCGATTGAATAACTTCATTCCCGATTGAATAACTTCATTCCCGATTGAATAACTTCATTCCCGATTGAATAACTTCATTCCCGATTGAATAACTTCCTCAACGAGTGAATATATTTCTCCCTCAATAGTCATCTTCCTTCTCCGAGTGAGTAAATTCCTACCAGGGTAAATAAATTGTTCCCGGAGTGAATAAAATACTTCTGAGTTCTCATCTTCCTACCCTAGGGTGAATCAGATATTACGGACAATTGGACACAACGAAGGTGAACAAACATTAACATTCAGATTACTGTCACTCTGTCGATAAACACCACAGTGCAGTTTGTGCAGGAAACTTGCCTCTGTCTCTAATTTGCATAACAGTGCGGATTTGGACACAGTGGAGCAAACTTAGGGGGTTACTGCCGGGAACCAGGCATGTTCTCGGCCCCTTTCCATAAATTCTATATTAGACAGAGTTTAAGTAGATATTAATAGGAGAAGTAGAAGGAAGAATAATAATTATTATTTATATATATTATTATAATAATAATAATAATAATTGTTGTATATAATAATTATTACTCTTCCTTCTGCTGGGTCATGAAGGAAGCCGGCCTCGGGTGACAGGGGGCTGTGACGATCTCTGTCTGGAACCCGTAGGTGCGGGACCGGGACGTCCACCTCCTGGGGCTCGTGCGGCCCCCCAGGCTCTGCTTCAGGAGGCTGGGGTCGTTCTTGCCCTTGCTGGGGTGGTTCTTCTCCGGCCCCGACCACGGCGGTCTCCGGGTTTGGAGTCCCTGAGCCTTCTTTTACCAACTTCGAGGTTAACTCCGGAGCTGGAGCCCCGAGGGCAGTTTGTTGTTGTCTTCAACAGAGGTGGAACCAATTGTATTGGCGTTTGCCTTTCCATTGGAGACTTTCGGCGCCGAGGTGACGAGGGAAGGGGACCTGTTGCTTGGGTAACAGCTTCTCCCCCGTATCAACCTACTCTGACTTTGCCCCCTGGAGAGGCCACTCCAGACAGGCAACCAGAGAGCAACTCCATAGTTTCCTGAGACTGATGGATGCCGACTACTACTACTACTACTACTACTACTATTAAATAGGAACTGCTACGCAAGGGGCCCATATCGGCCTTTACTTTATTATTCTGCTCTGAAGTTTTGGTTCTGACTCCACCTGAGGAGTGAGTGTGGTTGCTGCTCGAGCTATCTGGTAAGAGGCTCCTGAGGCCTGAGGTTAGATGGTGGCATATGTCACTGTGTGGCAGTGGTGCCTGATTCTCTGGTGAGATTATTTAAACAGTAATACTGGATAATAATGACGTAAACACCTCCTCTGCTGGAACAGTTTA
>WNGS01008026.1:13959-21893 GCA_020271785.1 Procambarus virginalis
TATATATATATATATATATATATATATATATATATATATATATATATATATATATATATATATATATATATATATATATATATATATATATATATCTATGTATGTATATGAGATATGAGGAAATTCCGTTGATTATCCACTATACGTTAAGATTTATTGATTAGTCTCTGGGGACGGCAGCTGCCCTGGACGAACATAGCCCGAGGGACAGATGTGTTTATGGGCACACGAGGGGGTAATCACTCCAATTAC
This sequence comes from Procambarus virginalis, assembly GCA_020271785.1. Lineage (NCBI taxonomy): Eukaryota > Metazoa > Arthropoda > Malacostraca > Decapoda > Cambaridae > Procambarus > Procambarus virginalis. The sequence goes on from WNGS01008026.1 coordinate 14,212, forward strand.
CCATTGTACGCCGTTTGCAAGCACCAAAGTACACACTACAAGAGCAGAGGTACACACACCCTACAAGAGCAGAGGTACACACACCTCAGAGCAGGGTACCACCCTACAAGAGCAGAGGTACACACACTACAAGAGCAGAGGTACACACACACTACAAAAGCAGAGGTACACACACCCACAGAGCAGAGGTACACACACCTACAAGTGCAGAGGTACACACACCCTACAAGAGCAGAGGTACACACCTCTACAGGAGCAGAGGTACACACACCCTACAACAGCAGAGGTAGACGTCCTCAAAGAGCAGAAGTAGGCACTCGCCAAATTACCGACAAAAGGTACCCACAAAAGGTACCCACACCTCAATAATAGAGGTTCCCAAGTAGTGTGTCAGCTGCACGGGTTGGTAACTGGTCATGAGGTGTGTCAGCCTGACTCTATGCTTGTTCGTTCACTGAAGTTGAAGTTCTTAAGACTCCCGCTAAGTCGGGGTATTAACTTCCAGAAACTCTTGATTAGACGAAGCATCTCCTTCCCCTTGCTCTCCTCCATCCTTAATCCCCCACCCCCACCCAATCCCTGACTTTTCCCATCCCCCACCCCTTCAGTGTCTTGCCTTAGCCTCCTGCCCCTCTGCACCCTGCCCATGCCCGCAGGGGATAATCCCCCCCTCTCATTTCTCAAGCCTTTCCTCCCCGTCCGTTGATTAACAACAAACTCGGCGGTTTCCTGTGTCAATCTCGAGTCTGTGGGCTTCTTTATTCTTATTTCTTCCACCAACATCGTCAGAGTCGAGGTGATTAGTGATCCGGTACCGCTATTATTACTTTTATAATCTATATATATCTGAGAGAGAATGTCTGTCTGCTATCTGTGTCTATTCGAGATTAGGGGAGGGAGGGAGGCAGACTCTGAACGGGCTATCCTCACCAAATATTGCAGGTGATGGGTCTTTGACTTGGGATGGTCATAGGCTTGTCTGGGTCGACACTCATATTCTCCTCTTTGTATTATATGGCAAATTAAACTACTCTCTGATCTCGCTAAATAAATGATTTCATCTTCAGTGTGATTCGTCAAGCATATTATTTTCTCGTGTTGACTCAATGTTATGTTGTCTTATGTTGTTAATTTTTCGATGAAGACAATGTATTGAAGAGGTTATGGTGATGAAGGAAAGCGTCGAAGAGTAAGGAAAGTGTGTGAAGGGTAGGAAGATGACGGAGGGTAGATAATGTAGTCAAAGGTCAGGACAACGGTAAAGGGTTGGGACGGTGGTGAAGGTGGAAGATAGGGAAGGTGGTGAGGGAGAGGATGATAGGAAAGATGGTGGTAAAGGAGGGGAAGATAGGGCAACACCACACACACACACACACACACACACACACACACACACACACACACACACACACACACACACACCACACCACACACACAACACACACACTAAGACTGTACCCCTTCCACTGTATTTATAATGTTAATGAGTCAGTATCTGAAACCAAATACATCCTGTATTATTATACAATATTTAGATCAAATGAACCAGAACATCTAGAAATTTCTTTCCAGCGTTCTGCATTCTCATCTGTATCTTTCTCTGATCTCATCTACATCCTCGGTTCATGGAGGTAATGATGGCTTTTTTGTGTGAACGGATATTATTATTGGTTTAATTTTACTAAAAGTTTCCAAATATTTTTTTAGAACTAAACAGGTGGATCATTCTTTGATTGTCCTCCTCTGGATAAAAAGCACAATTAAATTAATGGGCACACAAGCGCATTTTTTTTAAGGAAGTATTATAAAAGTCCAAATAATGTGTTGCTGGTTGAGGCAGAAACAAGTAAATATCAAAAGAAGACACCAAGCTTATGTTCATTCACTTAGCAGTAAATTGACACCTGGGAATTAGGCAGCTGCTTACGGTCAGCATCCAGGGGATTGTGTGTGTGTGTGTGTGAGAGAGAGAGAGAGAGAGAGAGAGAGAGAGAGAAGAGAGATGATATCATAGAGAAAGTTAGGTTAGGAGACAGTACATTAGACAACCGACAGGTTGAAAGGTGGGGGCCCAAGAGCTAATAGCTCGCTACTGCAGGCACATATAGGTAATACCAGAAGGCATCAATAGCACAGTTTGTTCTGAATATGGTAACATACATTCACTCATTACTATTTATAAAAGTGATACACTTAAGAATATTTAAGGTTTCTTCTGCAACCAGTCTTGGCAGGTTCCTTTAATTACCTTCGCTCGCAAACAATTGGGCTGATGTACAAGACACAGATGATGGTCACCCTAGTGTTCGTCCTCTCAATGATGATAAAGTTATTGATAATTGGTTGGTTAGTTACCAGACACATGATCAAAACGATCTTCAGTAAGGTAAGAATACAGAAACTGCATCAGTCACATTAAGACAGTTAACAAGAAAGTATTAAGTATAACGTATTATGTTATACGTTATAATAAAGTGTTAGAGGAGGAGCCATACTAGGACACAGTGAACTCAGCACCAATTTTCCCAACTTTCCTGACAAAGATTTAAAACCACACTCGCCTTTTACAATCGACAGGAAAGCAAACCTTCACTTTCACCATCAGACTGATCTAATCTTACGCCCCCACCCGTCTCTTAAAACACACTTGAAGCTCTAAATATATAAGAGTAATCGCATATGGAACGCCCAGCCCCGTCCCTGTCGATAAACTGTCTCAGAGCCGAACGTCTCAACACAAACTGTCTAAATGCAAAAGGTGCATTGATGTGTTACTGAGGTGTTATAGGTGACTGAGACGTATATCTCCATATATAGCATTGTTGAATGATTGTTTTTCGCCTCAAAAAGCAACAGTGGGTGAAAAGGTGAGTAAAAGATTATCATGTAGGCAACCCTTGTTCTACTGGTGATTAGCGTAATGGATGAGCTAATTGGCATTCATTCCTCAGAACATTCGATATATTTTCAGTAAATTACCTAATATGGAAGAGAGTGAAGACTAGTTTACAGTACGAACAGAACCGAACAAGAAGCAGAGTGTTATCTATATATTCTGGTGCAGAGAAAGGGGGAATATTATTTCGCAATATCTAGTGGAAGGCTATATGGGGGATGTAATCCATTTCTTTTTTCACAGAGGAGGGTGGAATACAAGCGTTATGTTTTAGAGAGAGGGGGATGCCCTCCTCTTGTTAAAGGTCAAAGATGGGAGGGAGTGTTAGATGTCACATAACTGTAACACAACACTGTAACAACACTGTAACACAACACTGTAACAACACTGTAACACAACACTGTAATATAAGGGTTGGTCGAACGCCAAGGTGAATCATTTTTATTCTACAAGTCAATTGATTGAGTTTACTTAAAAGTTTCCAAACTACAACTACACCTTTTCTGTAGTAATATAAAACAATGCTTAGGTTCTACACGTGTATTTACAAGAGCTTTGAATAGTTGAAGTGTCGGTATGGTTTGGTCGCCTGCAGCCTCTTGCTAAAATGAGTTCCATAATGTTGCTTATTTCGGGTGACAAGAACCTCGAAATTGCTCGGTTCGTGCGAATGGAACATCTGTTTGGCCGCCACATATCGCACCTCGCGTGATGTAATTGATTATAGTGCTTCCCTTAAGAATAAACAAGCCACATAATGAAGGATTTTAGAATATTATTATTTGACTGTCCCGTATTTGATAGGGGACACGTAAAGATGAGAATATGAGAGAGGGATATTTCAATGACCAATAAAATACTCATGAAGACACGGAAATAATCCCTAAAGAAACTAATACCTGGAGATGAAGGCGAAAGAATTTTTTCAATGTTCCGGTGAGCTGTAAATCAAAAACTTATAAAAGAAATGGGTGGCAATGGAACGTTCGAGGGAGGACCCTCATATATCAAAATTAATATTAAATGGCGTGTGCTGATGAAGCTTTTTTTTTTTTTTTTGAGGATGAATATTGAAGCCAGAAGACAGTGCAAACCGGAATTTGCGGAGGCTGAGAAGGAAGTTGTGTCGTGGGAGTATCGGTGTGGAGGAAGGTGCAAGCATTGATCCGGGGTTTAATTTGCAGAAAAACACGAGCCGCTGAAGATTTGCTCTCCTCTGGGATGTGGCGAGATCGGGCCTAATGTGAGGTGGAATGCTGTAGCCTGAAAAATTATAGTCCAGTGATTCAGCCAAGAACCAGAATAGTCTGTTGCGTCGGTTTCCGTGGGAAGAGAAGGAGAGTTTCGGGCCAGAAACTGATCTTGTTTTGTTACTTATAATGCAGCTCTTTTTTTTTCGGAATGTAAGGAAATAGGAGATGGAAAGGGAGAAGAAATGTAGAGAAATAAGAGATAGAAGGAAAGATTGGATGGGAGTGGAGAAGAGATAGAATGATAATGGAGAAGAGATAGAGAGAGAAAGAGATGGAACAAGGGAGATGAAATGGGAGGAAAGAGAAGAAGGGAAGGAATGGGAAAGGGATAGATAGAGTTTACATGAGGAACAGGTAAAGAATCCCAACGTGACGAATTCATTCATTTAGCTTCCTAACGATACTTTTAAAACATTAAACAGACACTTTCAAACACAGTTTTCCGAGTCGGATGCCATTAATGTTTAATGTTTTATTACGAATTCAGCTTCCATTATTTTAAATATCACCGTATGTGAGGAAAGCTTAACCTCACTCACATGCTCCTACACTTGTTTATATTGTGCTTTTAAAGCTGTATATTTATGTAGTACAACTGCTTAGTTTAACCAGTTCCATTCTAGTGCTGGTTTAGTGTTGAAGGTTATTAAGCGTGATAGAGTAATTCTCACCGGAGTTGGATTTGTGAGGCAATTCCAAGCATATATGGCGCAGTGAACGTGGGCGACTAAGCCGTTGTTAGATCTGTTGAATGCCGGATCCCAACGGGAGTTGATACAAGGGGGTCGTAAAAAGGTATCTGACAAACGAGGTTTGCAGGCACGGCTATTGCAAATCGAGTGGGAGGAGCATATGCAATTTTGAGAATAGGTTCTTGTGTAGAATCCAATATTCACTGATGATTTTTTTAATGGAGAGGAGTAGATAGAAGCTTTGAGGACATCGGAAACTTCCGCAAGTTTTCAGTGTTGAAGAGCACAGTAAAGTGAGGGCTAAAAAACATTTTAGAACGGAAAAGTTTCCACGAACAATGAACTGTCGTGGAGTCAAGAGTTAGAGTATTCTCTCGCTGTATATATATAATATATTTCTTATAGTCTTATAGTCTGTCGGTCTGTCTCTATCTTTCTTTGTCTCTATCTGTCATTCTCTCCATCACTCTGTGATAGAGAGAATGGCAGAGTGTGTGTGTGGTCGAGGAACTTGTGTAGGCGTGTCTGTGTTTAGTTGAGAGAGAGAGAGAGAGAGAGAGAGACATAAGAATCTCTCTCTCTCTCTCTCTCTCTCTCTCTCTCTCTTCTCTCTCTCTCTCTCTCTCTCTCTCTCTCTCTCTCTCTCTCTCTCTCTTCCTGAACACACACACCTACACAAGTTCCTCGACCACACACACACACACACACTTAACCTCTGAGGCCCGTACGAGTCTGGTGTTTACTCTCCTCTCCACCTTGCTAATCTTCACAGGCTTTAACAGCACGACCTGGAAGATCATCCCAATACACGTACGTGTACACGTCCAACACAACAACTACTGCCACCATAATATTAATTGGAAGCAAGTTGGTGAGGAACTCAGTAGAGTAAAGCTTTAACGGATGCGTTAACGGACATGTCGATATTAAAAGAATGAAGGAACATCTGCTACATACACATACACACACACACACACCACACATACACACACACACACACACACACACACACACACACACAAGGGGGCCTGGTAGCCTGGTGGATAGCGCGCAGGACTCGTAATTCTGTGGCGCGGGTTCGATTCCCGCACCAGGCAGAAACAAATGGGCAAAGTTTCTTTCACCTGAATGCCCCTGTTACCTAGCAGTAAATAGGTACCTGGGAGTTAGTCAACTGTCACGGGCTGCTTCCTGGGGGGGAGGTGTATGTGTAGGGTGGAGGAAAAAACACAAAAAAGTAGTTAGTAAACAGTTGATTGCAGTTGAGAGGCGGGCCGTAAGAGCAGAGCTCAACCCCCGCAACACAACTAGGTGGAATACAACTAGGAGAATACCCACTCAGTCGTCAAACATTTCTGTGTAATTATCAAGAGAAGTACTCAGCCTGTTTGTGTATATAGCACTGGGTTAGAGCTATGAGGACACGCCTCTGGGATAGGCCGGAGGGAAGGTATGGTGCCCAACCATTTTGGCCAGTCCGTGATCGAACGGCGACCGGCAATAAACGACGCAATTGCTCTCTCTCTCTCTCTCTCTCTCTCTCTCTCTTCTCTCTCTCTCTCCTCTCTCTCATCTCTCTCTCTCTCTCTCTCTCTCATATCCCTCTCTTCCCTCACACACATATTGCTACAGGACACCCCTTCCCTGGATTAATGTCACACCTCATTACCCAGAAAGTTACACTTTGGGAAGAAAATCAAAGTTCGTCCTGTCTGCTCCCCTTTTGACACTAAAACTTTTCTTTCTTCATTTATTTTTACCTCATCTCTAAAAATTTCATCGTAATTACTCATTTATTCTATATATATATATTAATCTATATATATATATATATATATATCTATATTATATATATAATATATATTACTGTAATATATAATATAAAATATATATATATATATATATATACTATATATAATATATATAATATTGTATATATATATATATATATATATATATATATATAATATATATATATAATATATATATATATATTCTGTGCACCAGTTGCATAGTGCTCCTGGCAGCATTTGTTCGAGTCACTTCTGAAGTGTGGAGTTTTCAGTTGCATAGACGCCTGACGACCATTCAGGCTTGTTACATTTGTGTTCCTCACGTGTGCCCAAAAAATGGGTGATTTGATAAAATACCATGCCCAAATTACCATATGAGCACCGGCGGGATGATGGGGAAATAGCCTCGGATACCATCATCTTTTGTCTGGTCGTGATGGTCATGCGTGAGTTCAAGCGGTTAAGGTTCTGCTTGTGTAGCAGAACACAAAGCAGAACGCTTTAAAAGAGACCAACGTCGTCTTGCCTTCAAATGCCCCCTTGGGGACTGTAAACCTCAAAGAACTCAGTATATAGGCAAGACAACAACATCTCTTTCCAGGCGATTAACGATGCATAAGCCACTAGGGCTCCATTAAGGAACATATAATCTCTTCCACAACCAGACCATCACCAGAGAAATCTTAACAAAACACGGAAATCATCGATAGATACAGCGATAGCAGGCGGCTTGATATCTGCGAGCCACTACATATCAAGAAGTCAACACCAGCAATCAACAGCCAATTAATGCACAACTATATTCTACCCACTTCAAGACTCCGCTCCAATATAGAAGCATCAAGAAATATAGGCCAATAGGCCCTCTGCAGTTACTTCATTCTTACCTTCAATTTACCCAATTACTATCCCATTACTACCATTGTTTCGTGTTCTGTCCTGTGTTGAAAGTTTTGTCCACCTCATCCAAAACTGTTGTAACATATCACCTCACCCAAAATGCAGGTATAAATGAAAAATGAAGCTGTTTAAATCATAGCATAGTAAG
>WNGS01008027.1:0-21220 GCA_020271785.1 Procambarus virginalis
TTTTATAGTGGCTTAACGAATATATCAAGACAGCCACACGCACCTGCAACTCCCTCCTTCCCCCCACTTCTGCACACCTGTCGACCCGCAACTGCTGCTCCCAGCCAAACTACCGACTTGCGGCCGTCCAGCATTTTGATTGGCCGTTCACCAACACACCACTCCAGCTCCACGCCAATCACATTCCTTGCCAGTCAATGTTGGACTCCTAGCAGCCCTACCAGCCAGAATATATCTTGTGCTCGTGCTGTGAACACCTACTTGACCCACCTCGTGTGATCAAATAGAGGTTTATAGCTAGCGCATATATTCCCAGCACTAATATTATTATACTTGTTAATTCATATCACTTCTCCTCCCTTTAATGTAGTTCAGTTTTATGTTCAGTTATTTTTCCACTTGTTGTTCTGCTCCATTAAGCCAAGATTTTGCCTTTATTTCAATTTGTTTCTTAGTGTTATTAAAAGAGCCTTGTTTATTATTGTGTTTTATGTCTCTTCCATTACCTTACCACAGATTATCCAACACACAGTCATTCTTATTTTTTTCTTTTTTTTACTTTTTTTTTATATGTGGCCTGGCCTTAACATCTGCCAGTGGAAGACTGCCGACCAACATACTCCACTACTTTACCGTCACAACAGTAACGCCAGTGTACACAGTAACGCCAGTACACACAGTAACACCAGTGTACACAGTAACACCAGTACACACAGTAATACCAGTACACACAGTAATACCAGTACACACAGTAACACCAGTGTACACAGTAACGCCAGTGTACACAGTAACATCAGTACACACAGTAACACCAGTGTACACAGTAACGCCAGTGTACACAGTAACATCAGTACACACAGTAACACCAGTGTACACAGTAACACCAGTGTACACAGTAACGCCAGTGTACACCGCAACACCAGTACACACAGTACCATCAGTACACACAGTAACATCAGTACACACAGTAACACCAGTACACAGAGTAACACCAGTACACACAGTAACACCAGTACACACAGTAACATCAGTACACACAGTAACACCAGTACACACAGTAACACCAGTACAGACAGTAACACCAGTACACACAGTAACTGTTGGAAATAACCAACAGTTTTATACATCATTGTATTTATACAACCTTTGAATTAACCAAAGTAGTTACTAAAATTACTAACTTATAGATTTAATCATTATCATGATTTATTCATTGCCAAATTCTTCCTAGTCCGAGTGACGACGTGAGAAAGGACAGGCAGCAACATAAATTTTCTCCACATTTAGTTGGATTTATAAGAAGAGTCCAGTTTATCATTTCATTTACTAAAAATAGTTAACTTTGATTTCGTAGTATACTATTACTTACTGGAGCTCCCTTATTTAGTTAACATTAAAACATTCTCGAAGAAATTACTTTGATGCAAATGATTTTACTTTAATTTTCTCGATTGGCTGCACAACTTTTAGTAAGCCAATTTATGTTGGCGGGGATGATTGAAGCGGGAAGCGCTGGCGGGTGGACCGGCACCGGCACCTCTGCAGAAAATTCGTGTTAATTTCGTCTCCACTCAACGCTGCATGGCCTAACTGCTGCCCAGCATGAGTAAGTGCATGGAGACTTAATATGCCATAACTCACAGTGAACCTCAACAGAAATCAACCAAAATTACCCAATTTTCGCCTGCCTATCCACGACCCTGTTGCCAAGCGTTCACCATACGCCTATCCCCACTATAATTCTCCAAGTATCTATCTCTAGGAACACTACCAAGAATCTATCGCCGAAAATATGCCCAAACATAGCAACAAGCAAGGTAGGGGTGCCTCTCGCTCTCCATCCTTAACTCCTAGAGATCTGAATGGAACACTGGCAACGCTGCAATCCTCGCCGATGTTGGTAAACACAGCATCCGCTCCCCCTCCTCACTCCCCCCTTCAACTCAACTTGAATCTCTAGCTTTAGAATTCATCCAATCTATGGCTCCCTGTCCAAACTTCAAACCTCTCAGAAGTAACCCATGGCTGCAGAAACTTCACAACCTTGTGCTAAGGCAATCTGAAGCTATTTCGGCCCTCCAAGCCACAGTCACCCAACAACAACATACCATAGATCGCCTCCTTGAATCATCGACGAACAACAACCAAGAAATTCTCAACCTACAAACTGTTGCAAATGATGCAATGGATCAAATACGGAAGGTTCAGGCAGAGGAAACCCTCTCAGCTCAAAGTGACCTCCTTCAAAAGCTGGAAAAACAGATCAATCTCCTTCACATTCACCAGGCGGCTTCCGAAGATGACCTAGAGCAACAACAACTTCATGACTCCCTGATAATTAGCTCTACTGATCTACCTGAGGAACAACAAGGTGAGAATTGTTGTAACATAGCCCACACCCTAATTAATTCAAAGATCAAAGTCAATGTTGCTATCAAATCAGCTATCAGGATAGATAAAAACAGTCCCCGTAGCAGTAGGAGATTGCTCATCAAACTTGCAGATCCCTCTGTTAAGTCTGACCTTATACAATCAGCTGCTAAGCAAAAAACCAACCTCTATATAAATGAGTGTCTTACAAAGCAGCGTGGATCCCTCCTCTTCAGGCTGCGTCAAATTCGCAAACGGAACCCTGGTCTTATCAAGCAGTGTTACACTAGGAATGGAACGATCATTGCTAAGAAGGAAAGTGCAGGAAAAAGATATGAAATAAAGTGTGACCAACAACTACTGGCCTTCTTTAGTGATTGTGGTATATCGGAAAACCTGAACCCGACCAATGCCAGTACTTAAAATAACTCATTCAGTGCCTGAGCCTAACCTAACTTAATCTAACTTTGTCCAAGGTGCTGTCTCTGCATTACCATTTACCTAATGTTCTCTCATTCATATGATCTTCTAAATAATCCGTCAAGTCTCCATGCACTTATCCAAGCATCTACCTCAGTATCATTGTAAAATTTTGCTCTTAAATCTAATCTTACCCTATTTTTAAATTTAAATTTAATTGTATTGATTTATGTCCTCTATTGTAAAGTAATTATTGATCTCACTTTGTTCTCTTAATTAAGTTCATACTAATTCTAGGTTAATAACTAAGCTAATTAAAACTTATTATCTTTAAGATTATTTTACTTTACAATTATCATTTGTCAAATTTTTTTATATATTCATCTTGACAGTCTCTACCGATTTTTTGTTCTCTCCACCAAACTTGTGTTTCCTCCATGGCTATCTAGTGTCCTTATCCTACTTCTATTTGTTTATTTTCTTTTGTTTATTTGCATTTATTGTTGTGTTTTGCTATAATTATTCTCTAATTTTAGTAGACTCAGTACTTTGTAAGCTTTTATTGTATTGTTATATTATTGTATTGTTGTGTTTTGCTATAATTAACTTTTCTATTGAAAAGTAATTATTGATCTCATTTTGTTCTCTTAATTAAGTTCATACTATTTCTGGTTAATAACCAGCCTTTTTATGCAGACAAGTATAGACCCAGAACTAAACCTCTTATCCACTATCTATGACAATCATCACTTTAATGATCAAAATTGCAGATATTTTACAGCACATGATGTAAACAATGTATTAACACATAATCACAATATCTCTGTAATCAACTTGAACGTTAGATCCCTAGGAAAACACTTCGATGATGTTAGTGCCTTGATTGAAACTATTGACAACAAATTCTCTTTTATTATACTTACTGAAACGTGGTTGAAAGAGGACACTACTCAACTCTTTAACATGCCTAACTACTCAGCAATTCACAACTGTCGTCAAATTCAGAGAGGTGGTGGTACTGCTCTTTACTACCACCAAGAACTAACATGCTTAAATATAATTAGAACTAGAGACAGCTGTGGGGAGTATATCTTCGCCAGTTTCAGAGTCAAGGGTGCCGAGTCTGTCCTGTCTGTGGGTGCAGTCTATAGAATTCCTAACACTGATGTGTCCGAATTCAATTCAAACCTTAGAAATCTAATACTCGATAACAGACTGAACAAAAACCATCTAATTATCGCTGGGGACTTTAATATTGACCTCTGCGAGCCTGAACACCCTACTGCTGTTAGCTTCCTCAACTGTATGAATTCCTGCTTCCTCATACCCTTAATCACTAGACCTACTAGAATCACTGATAGTACGGCCACGACTCTTGATCACATTTGGACCAACATAACCTCTCCGCTTACTTCAGGTATAATCACCGATAGCACTACAGACCATTACCCCACATTTCTCTCAACTAACATTATCAAACCACCTCTTGAGTCAAGGGAATTAAGCTTTAGGCTGCACAATGAAACTGCTATAGACAATTTTATAACTGCTGCTGATAATGTCAACTGGGAATCCGAGTTAGGTAACATAGGGGACATCAACCTAGCAGTGCAATCTTTTCTTCAAAAGACTCTTAACCTTTATAACACCCACTGTCCTAGGCTTTCAAAACAAGTCACAACCAAAAGGCTTAACAATCCTTGGCTTACAAAGGGAATACTTAAATCCATTAATAAAAAACATGACCTTGAGAAGAAGTATAGGTTAGGAACCGTCTCCAAAGAATTTTCAAAGAATTACTCGTTATTGCTATCTAAAATAATTAGACGAGCCAAAACTAAATTCTACGAAGATAGATTTACCCAAATAAAGAGCAACATTAAAAAAACTTGGAGCACAATCTCACAAATATTGGGATCAAAGAAGATTTTTAATAACAAACCAACACTCCTGTCCAGTAACGATGGTCAGCTTTCAGCCTCTGATTCTGCTATTGAGTTTAATAGGTTCTTCTCTTCCATTGGGTCATCCCTTGCAAATGATATTCCAACTTCCAGTACTGATGTTAAGGACTATCTTACAGGTAACTATCCACAGTCTCTGTACCTAAAGCCTGCTAATTCCACTGACGTCAATGAGATAATCCTTTCCCTTAAAACCAAGTCTAGTGCCCTTGATGAGATACCAACTTTAATTTACAAAAAAGCCTCCAGATCTTTAGCCCCTGCTATTGCATTGCTCTTCAACAAGTCACTTGAACTCCAAACCTTTCCAGATATTCTAAAGAAAGCGAGAGTAACCCCTGTCCACAAATGTGGTGATCTCACAGATGTTAACAACTACAGACCTATATCAATCCTGCCTAACTTGTCAAAAATATTTGAAAAACTAATCTACAAGCAGCTTTACTCTTATCTAGCCAAACACAATATACTTAGCTCTTGTCAATATGGCTTCAGACCCAAAAAAAGCACTAACGATGCACTTATTAGTATGATTAACTTGATTCATGCAGCTCTTGATAAAAATGAGTTCCCTGTTGGGTTATTTGTGGACCTGCGTAAGGCTTTTGACACTGTCAACCACCAAAACCTTCTTCTTAAATTACATCATTATGGAGTCAGAGGACACTCCCTGCAATACCTCAAATCTTACCTTACTGACAGGCTCCAGTATGTTTCTGTGAATAATTCAATTTCTCCCACCCTACCCATCAACATCGGTGTTCCTCAGGGCAGCATACTTGGCCCTCTCCTCTTTCTCATCTACATTAATGACCTTCCAAATGCCTCCCAACACCTCAAACCAATTCTTTTTGCTGACGACACAACCTTCATTTACTCCAGTCCTGACCCCCTTGCTCTAAATGCCACAGTAAATACTGAGCTAAATAAAGTCCATCTTTGGCTAACTGCCAACAAACTCACCCTTAACATTGACAAAACTTTCTATATTCTGTTTGGCAATAAATCCTCTAATCAAATAAATCTCAAAATTAACAATACCCAAATTTGTAACAAATTAGATGGTAAGTTCCTTGGCGTTCTCATTGACCACAAGCTGAACTTCCAGGGACACATTCTAAACATATCAAAAAAAGTTTCAAAAACTGTTGGCATTCTCTCTAAGATCAGATATTATGTACCCCGACCTGCCCTGGTGACTCTCTATTACTCCCTCATCTATCCATATCTCAACTATGGTATTTGTGCTTGGGGTTCTACTACCCAAAATCATTTACGTCCTCTAATTACTCAACACAAAGCTGCTATTAGGACAATATCCAACTCTGGCCCCAGACATCACTCGGTACCCCTACTCAAATCTCTGAATATGTTAGATATTAAGTCACTGCACATTCTCTCATGTGTATCATACATATATAAAACGCTGAACTGTAATGCCAATCCTGAACTCAAAAGCTTCATTGCTGGTTGTAACAGAACCCATGAGCACCACACCAGAAATAAATACAGTTTTGATATTCCAAGAGTACGGCTTAATCAAACTAGAAATGCTCTACAAATCAAGGGACCCAGAATGTGGAATGACCTCCCCAACCATGTTAAAGACTGTACCTCTCTCAACCAGTTTAAGAAAAAACTAAACACTACCTAATAAATTCCCTGTAACCTACCTTACCCCTCTAGTTCAACCCATGTCTGTTATTTTTTAATCAACGCTGTTTGTCAACCTTTTGTATTTGTGCTGCTTTTTCAGTCATGTTCCCCCTTTTTTTTTATCTTTATTTGTATTTGTTCTCAACACATTTTATTCTTTATGCTCTATTAGTATTAAGTTCTAGATATTAATTTTCTTCCTGCCCGAAACGCATTGCGTAATAGTGGCTTTAGGCATTGTATGTACTAGCTCTACCTATAATTCGATCCATTAATGTAACCTCACTTGTATGTATATACCTTACCTGAATAAACATTTATTTATTTATTTATTATTATACATATATAAAACGCTGAACTGTAATGCCAATCCTGAACTCAAAAGCTTCATTGCTGGTTGTAACAGAACCCATGAGCACCACACCAGAAATAAATACAGTTTTGATATTCCAAGAGTACGGCTTAATCAAACTAGAAATGCTCTACAAATCAAGGGACCCAGAATGTGGAATGACCTCCCCATCCATGTTAAAGACTGTACCTCTCTCAACCAGTTTAAGAAAAAAACTAAACACTACCTTATAAATTCCCTGTAACCTACCTTACCCCTCTAGTTCAACCCATGTCTGTTATTTTTTAATCAACGCTGTTTGTCAACCTTTGTATTTGTGCTGCTTTTTCAGTCATGTTCCCCCTTTTTTTTTTATCTTTATTTGTATTTGTTCTCAACACATTTTATTCTTTATGCTCTATTAGTATTAAGTTCTAGATATTAATTTTCTTCCTGCCCGAAACGCATTGCGTAATAGTGGCTTTAGGCATTGTATGTACTAGCTCTACCTATAATTCGATCCATTAATGTAGCCTCACTTGTATGTATATACCTTACCTGAATAAACATTTATTTATTTATTTATTTATTTAACATTGATCTGAGAGAGAGTTGCTCTGTCGTTCAGTCTGTACGGGGTCGGAGCTCCGTAATTTTTAAAATACATGTATCTTCATTAGAACTTTAAATATGTCTAAGGTAAAGTGTTTAAAGTGAAGCTTATATGTCTGCCTTTCTTGAGACATATAAAACATATATGTTTATTAACGAATTCACGTGAAATATACATTGTTCTGAGAGAGAGTTGCTCGGTCGATCGATCTGTCCGGGGTCGGAGCTCGGCTATTACAAAAGTACAAATATCTTCGCTTTAAATTTAAATATGCCCATGGTAATGTATTTAGAATGAAGCTTATATTTCTATCTTTCTTGTGACATATAAAAACTCTTACGTTTATTAAGGAATCTGCGTGAAATAGGCATGGTTCTGAGATGAATGCTGCAGTTTTCGAGCTCGACGAGCGATGAAAACTGCCCCTTTTATACAACTACAAATATCTTTGGTTTTACTTAAAATATTTGTATGGTAGACGTTTTACAGATAGGTCGCGTTTTTGTCTTTCTTCTGATTAATAAATAATTTTGGTTTAATAAGTCATCAAGATGTTTTCAACAAAATTCTTTCGGCGTTCGTCTTTTCCAACATGGGCGACCCTTTTGGAAACGCGTTACTTGGGTTAACCCATCCCATAGTTGGGTCTGTTTCCATTATGGTTCGGAACATTTGTTACTTTTAAAATGCTAAGCTAACCTACATACCTAAATACATAGATACACAGATTTACGTATGCCCTACATAAAGTGTTCGAAGTGTCATGAATGTGCATTTACAAAGGTGAAAAGCAATTCTGATCAGCTTCCATATGTACTTTATACACATACATATACACACACACACACACATATATACGTACATATACATATATTCATGCATATATATACACACACATGCATTCACATACATTTGTCTCTTTTACGCTGACAGGGTGAGATAGCTGACAGAGAAACTAGTGTGCAATTAAGCACTTAATCACTGAAGGTGATTAAGGTGCTTTTACAAGCTCAGGTTATATAGTTACATCACATACATACATTGTATAAATGATACATTACATGGTCAATCTTGGATACAAGTCCAATATATCATCAAGTGTTCCAGTACTCATATAGTAATTACACAGTTCAGCATACCTCAGCCCAGGAGGGCGAAAGTCAGACAATATGGGACATTCTACAATATAATGTTCAAGAGAGTGCATGTTTTCTCTTTCACAAAGTTGACACATTGTGTACTCAAATCAAATGTCAAATCAAATGTTTATTTAGGTACTCGACATTTGAGTTTTGAGAAAGCTGCCAGATACGTCTATATCCCAGGCGAATTCTGGCCACTATAACATCACATTGCCGGGTTCTTGTTCTATTAGTCCCATATGTGAATGTCTCCTCACGATATCTATCATAATATTTAATGCTACAGCTTTCAGGTCTTTGTGAATTTGTTAGGTCGGTGAGATCTTCATTAGATATTTGTTTAAGTATTCTCTTTGTCACTGCTAATGAAACACCCATATCAATTTCTACCACTGGTTTTCTACAGGCTGTCTTTGCAAGCATATCAACAGTGTCATGCCTCGAGATGCCCACATGTGATGGTATCCATAGGAATTTAATTTCAAATCTGTTTTCTTTAGCAGCTAAAACATTCATTCGAATATCACTGACTATTTTATGGGTGTCACTGCTATGTGCGTTCAATGCCAGGAGTGCACTCTGCGATAGTGGGCGGTAGTGGACCCCCTACCGACCCTGTGGGCGGCAGTGGACCCTATATACTAATCCTGTGGGCGATACTGGACCCTATACTCATCCTGTGGGCGGCAATGGACGCCATACACATCCAGTGGGTGTTATTGGACCCCATACCCATTCTATGGGTGGATGTGATCCCCATACCCATCCTGCGGGTGGATGTGACCCCCCCATACCCATTCTGTGGGTGGTATTGGAGCCCTTACTCACCTAACAGGTGGTAGTGGACAATATACCCATCCTATAGTTGCTATAGTAGACACCATACCGTCTTGTTTGCCGTAGTTTGCCCCATAGACATTCCAACGTAACATCGTTTTCTGTTAGCGTTCCTACAAAACATTCTTTAAATATTTTTAAAGCACAGACTATCGTATATAATATTGATTGGTGAAGCACTGTATTCTATGTAATAATTTATAGTGCTTATTTAATTTGTTAAGAACAACTAATATTTCTCAAAACAAAACTACGAGCCTTCAATAGGATGNATATCAAGTGTCATGCCTCGAGATGCCAACATGTGATGGTATCCATAGGAATTAATTTCAAATCTGTTTTCTTTAGCAGCTAAAACATTCATTCGAATATCCACTGACTATTTATGGGTGTCACTGCTATGTGCGTTCATGCCAGGAGTGCACTCTGCGATAGTGGGCGGTAGTGGACCCCCTACCGACCCTGTGGGCGGCAGTGGACCCTATATACTAATCCTGTGGGCGATACTGGACCCTATACTCATCCTGTGGGCGGCAATGGACGCCATACACATCCAGTGGGTGTTATTGGACCCCATACCCATTCTATGGGTGGATGTGATCCCCATACCCATCCTGCGGGTGGATGTGACCCCCCTACCCATCCTGTGGGTGGTATTGGACCCCTTACTCACCTAACAGGTAGTAGTGACAATATACCCATCCTATAGTTGCTATAGTAGACACCATACCGTCTTGTTTGCCGTAGTTTGCCCCATACACATTCAACGTAACATCGTTTTCTGTTAGCGTTCCTACAAAACATCTTTAAATATTTTTAAAGCACAGACTATGGTATATAATATTGATTGGTGAAGCACTGTATTCTATGTAATAATTATAGTGCTTATTATAATTTACTAAGAACACTAATATTTCTCAAAACAAACTACGAGCCTTCAATAGGATGTAGTTGATCTGTAATATTCTAAGAGCATGGACAATAGTAGGTAAATTTCACAACCCATGTGGGTCCTGAAAACTACAATTTTCGTTATAATTGATCCAATCACGACTATTCTGCTATCTACGTTGATGGACGGGTACTGTGAGACGTAAATTGGTACGTGAGGAAGAGTTTGGGCCTTGGTAAAAAAGATAACTGGGAATATATCACATATGTACTAAATCACATTCAACATATAGACTTTAAGCATTAAGTCATATATGTGCTGTCTTGTGTGAGGACGGGTTGATTACCACTAGCTGAAGTTTATAACTTTTTAGACACTCCACCCACCAGGGGACTCGAACACTGGCCAACGAGGTGGCAGTTGCACGTGCAACTGCCACCTCGTTGCCAGTGTTATAGAAGAGAAGGGAGTGGGGGGGACGGACACGTGGTGAGCTAGGTCCTACACTTGAACCAATTTCAACGTGGATCACGATGCCTGAGCCAGCCAAGACTTGACCAATGTAGGTATGAATACCTCTGAAGGCCCAGGGTGACAAGAAGAACTGTATCGCCTTCATTCCAACACAATGAACGTAGAAAGGTGCGTTGTCTGAGCTTTGTGTATGGCGAGGAAGGTACAGTGTATGGTGTGGGTGAGGGGAGGGTCGCCGCCGTCTCAGTGCCGCCACCCACCAGCCCTCAGGTGGGGGAGGGGGGAGTGATGGGGGAGGCTCTCGAGCTGCCTACAGTGGTGTTAGTGGAAAGTTAGTGCGTTCATAAGCAAATCGGTGAGTGTAGTGTGAAAAACAAAGTGTACTAGTGATTTCCCCGAGTGTTGATAGTGTGTAACAAGTGTGACGGCGGCCTCCCTCGCGTGCCCCCCCTCCCCCCCCCCCGCCCGCCATCTTCCCCCACCCCGCTACCTGCGCCCGACCCAGCCAGCCGCCCATCAACACACAGCCTACCCACACACGGTGCCCAGGTCATGCCCAATTCCCCAGGAGGGTAATGCTTGCCGTGTTACTCTCCACCTGGGAAGGAGAGGGTGCACTCAGTGGGCAGCCAGGCGTCATCACATCTAGGCATGGCACATGTCGCACCTGACACACAGCCTCTTTCCAGCCAAGAAGATGACCACCCAAGAGGAAACTGTCAAGTGTGTGACAGACGGTATCGTCTCAATTCAAATGGAACTGTCCGCTATCATACTGTCAATTCAGGTGGTTGTCTAGAGTCTAGGCGCCTGCCCCGGGGCAGCGACGATGGACAACCTGCTGCAGGAGCGAGGAACAATACCTCTCTCAACTTCATTTCAGCAGATAATCTGCTTGAAGCAGTCAAAGCGACGTCCACCAGGACCTTGCCCCACATCCCAAGGCTGCCCGTCACCAAGCAGCAGCCAAACTCACCAGTCTGCTGACAAAGGTCAATAATGCTCCCAGAACCTCTGGATCGTGGAACAATCTCCTTCTATTTGGGAATGCATGCCTAGCATTACCGCCCAGGAGAGACAAGTCATTAGCAACCTCTGTAATCAGGGCACGTAATGAATTCCCCTGAGCAGACAACCTGGTCCGCCTCCCCCCTCGTGCCAAGAACACCAGCCGCAGGACGGCCAACAATAACTCATCTGAGAACCACAAAATGAGAGCACAAATCACCAGGAAAATAGAAGAGGGCAATACCACAGGTGCCATCAGAATCATGACCAGCGATGACACTATTGCCCCCAGGAACGCCACCACAGCAGAGGCTCTTCAAGACAAACACCCATGCAGAGCCCCCGACAGCAGCAGGGATCCCCAGGAAAACAATGTTGGCATAGAACCCTTGACTGTTCGAGAATCTGAGGTGTACAAAGCAGCCATGTCTTTCCCAACAGGTTCAGCAGGGGCTTTACAGGTCTAAGACCCCAGCACATCAAACAAATGCTGAACCCGGTGCTTGGAGATGCTGCAAAGGACCTTCTAGTGGAACTTACCAGATTCTCCAACATGTGTTTGGCTGGCGGCATCCCTGAGGATATCAGGCCTGTCTTTTATGGAGCAGCACTCTGTGCTCTAAAGAAGAAGGATAGGGGTATCAGGCCCATTGCCGTTGGCAACACCCTCCGACGCCTCGTAGCTAAGGCTGCAGTGAGATCTATCAGCCAGGAAGCAGCCACCTTGCTGAAACCTCATCAGCTCGGGTTTGGGATTCCCCTAGGTTGTGAAGCTGCAGCACATGCAGCGCGGGCTTACATTGCTGATCTCCGGACCAGAAGGCACTAGTAAAGCTTGACTTCAAAATGCTTTCAATCAAGTCAGACGAGACGCTGTCCTCAGGGCTGTACACAACCATTTCCGTCCCCTTTACCCGTTCATCCGATCGTGCTACAGTGGGGACTCTAAGCTTCTTTTGGGGAACATGAAATAAACTCCTGTGAAGGTGTCCAACAAGGTGACCCCTTAGCACCCCTCCTTTTCTGCCTAGCTATCAAAGAGGTCACTGATAGTCTGACAAGCGAGCTAAACATCTGGTACCTGGATGATGGCACTCTCGCTGGAACCCGGAAACCATTTTGGAGGATATAAGGAAAATCCAGGAGCAGGGAGCAGCCTTAGGCCTCATTCTCAATGCATCCAAGTGTGAAATAATCTCCCGCAACCCAGACATCACTGGGCAAATACAAAATGTTCTTCCAGACATTCTCGTTGTCGAGCCACCGGACTGCACTCTCCTGGGTGCCCCCATTGGCCCACGAGCAATCGAGGAGGTCCTGGCTGCAAAAATCACTGATCTAAAGAGAATGCTGGACAGGATTGACAAGATTGATGCCCATGATGCTCTCTTTCTCCTCACAAGATGCCTGTCTCTCCCTAAGTTGACTACTTTCTGAGATGTTCTCCATCCTACAGCAGCCCTAAGTAAATGTGTATGACACCCTTCTGAGGTCCATGCTGGTGAAAGTCCTGAACCTGCCATTGGACGACTCTCAGTGGGAGCAAGCAACCCTTCCTGTAAGACTTGGCGGCCTTGGTGTCCGCACAGCCTCCCAAATTGCTCTACCAGCCTTCCTTTCCTCCTCCCACGCATCGCACGACCTCGTCAGAGATATCTTACCTGCAACCCTGAGAGATTCAGCAGGAATACACGATCCTGCTTTCACTGAATGTTCAAATCAGTGGGATGTTCTGGCAGCCCCAGCAACCATTATAGAGCCAACAAAACAACACAAACAGTCCGGCTGGGACCACCCTCTAGTGGAAAAAGTAGCTGATGCCATGCTCAGCGCCGCAACATCAGACAAGGAGAAAGCCCGCCTCAGAGCAGTGCGTGCCCCCCATGCAGGAGACTTCCTCCTGGCAGTACCCATGTCAGCAATGGGCACGCGCCTAGATCCAGAATCCCTTCGTGTAGCAGTGGCCCTCCGCCTTGGTGCCCCAATTCACACTGAATACAAGTGTATTTGCAACAGGTTGGAAGCAGACCAATACGGACTGCATGGGTTGCATTGCGGAAGCACAAAGGGCTGGCATGCAAGACACAACGAGGTCAATGACATCATCAAGAGAAGCCTCGTCTCAGCTAAGTGCCCAGCGGAGAGAGAACTCGCATCCTAGGGGTCCAAAACCCGGATTTCCCCGCACTTCGCCCTGATGGCATCACCATATACTCATGGAAGGAGGGTAGACAGTTGGTGTGGGACTACACATGTGTATCCACCCTGGCTGACACCTATGTACACTTCGGAGCTGATCAAGCAGGTGGGGCGGCCAACCACAGGGAAACAGCAAAATCTCTCAAATACAGGCGACTGGCAGGTCAATACCTCTTTGTTCCCATAGCGTCTGAGACGCATGGCCCCTGGGGCAAGAGTGCCTTGGGATTTCTCAAGGAATTGGGTTCCAAGCTCATTGACGTCACCAGAGACCCAAGGGCTTGCAGTTTTTTGTTTCAGCGCCTCAGTGTGGCGATCCAGAGGGGAAATGCTTGCTGCGTCCTCGGTTCCTGTCCGGAAGCGGAGGAGCTTCAAGAGATCCATAACCTTTAGGCATTTGTCTTGTATGTTTTGTAACCTTTAAATACACAATAAAGCATAAGGAAAAAAAAGGAAGGGGGTGGTAGGAGAAAAGCACACAAAACTGTATTGGAGGGGACCTACATTCCCTCCAATGCGCTATGTGTGATTTCCTCCGAGGCTATGGGTCCCCCTTCTTCCAGCCAGAGGTGGCACTCTTTTATATATATTATATAATATATATATATATTATATATATATATATATATATATATATATATTATATATATATATATATATATATATATATTAGGGGTACCACCTCTGGTGCAATTGCAGGGACCCACATCCTCGAAGAAGAAAACAAAGAGCATTCAGAGAAGATCTTGCGGATTCTCACTGAATACTTAATTCTTTTCTTCTCCTACCACCCCTATTATTTTTTTGTATGTTTTGTTTTATTTTATTGCAATGTTACAGTTTACAGAGAACACACACACACACATATATATATATAATATATATATATATATATTATATATATATATATATATATATATATATATATATGAGAAAGCTGCATGAACGCGCAAGCCATATATCACTAAGAACTCTTTGACCCGGCCAGGATTCGAGCCCATGCCGTCCAGGATCACCCCTAAACGTACACAGTAGGATCCATGAGTGTCGTCGGGGGTCGATCAGTCAGGGAACTTAGTTAATAAGCGCCAAACTGACCAATCCTTATAAGACGATCTTTGGTGCGGTGGTCACGGTACTGTGTACGTTTAGGGGTGATCCTGGACGGCATGGGTTCGAATCCTGGCCGGGTCAAAGAGTTCTTAGTGATATATGGCTTGCGCGTTCATGCAGCCTTCTCACACACACACACACATATATATATATATATATATATATATATATATATATATATATATATATATATATATATATATATATATATATATATATATATATATATATATATTGTCGGGTTTCACGGTGTTCTCGTAATAGAAGGGTTAAAGCAACAATAGACTGGATCTCCTTCCCAGGTGGTTGCTCAACAATAACCCTTACTCACCGTCGTTCGGCGGGTCTTCCCTCAAATCCTCTAGGCTCCACTGCTGGCCTCGGAGAGTATCCAGTCGATCTCACAACCGGCCTTAGATTTGTAAGATGAGTGGGAGCACAGATCGTTCCCTCAATCTGTGGCCCTCCCGACACCGAACTCTTATACAGCCTTCAAGGTCGCCAACTGGTTTTGTTTTTGGTGTCCAGTAACACTGCAGTGGTTAGGTGTAATTGTGGCAAGAGCCAAATCTAGTAATATAGTATCAGGCAGGTCACTCTACTTTATATCATAACACGGTCACAAGATAAAATGGAGGGGATGATATCAAACACCAAAGAGTTTTGGTATTTTACTTAAAAAAACAACGAGAAATATATATGCATCAATGTATCAGAATTAATATATGACGATTGCTCCGTTCATAGCATAATATTCTAGAGCGCACCATATGTCAACATCGGCACGTGTCACCTGTCAGAATGCCAGCTGACCGGGCCCTCGCGATCGTGGGAATAGACTAGTACTTGTTTTCTAATTGTCGCGATCCCCGTTTATTTAACTTTTTCCAAAACACTAATCAACGTTCACATGGCTTACTTATGATTTCACTGGCCTCACGATCAACATCTATATTCACAATACTCTCACAGTGACTTTTCACTGTACCGAAAGATTACTCTATTCTTAATAATATTTACTGTGAATGCACTCACTTGATCACTGAACTTTTCTTTATATTTATACTTCCTCTCACAGAGATATCACTGGCAAACACTTCACGTATATGATATTATTCAGCACACAATCATGTCATATATAAATCAGTAATCAAACTTCAGGCATATATATATCAATAGATCATAGAGATCAACACACAGGCATTTTATCGATAGATTATAGAGATCAACACACGGGCACTTATATCAATAGATTATAGAGATCAATCCACAGGCATTTATATCAATAGATTATAGAGATCAATCCACAGGCATTTATATCAATAGATTATTGAGATCAATCAACAGGCATTTATATCAATGGATTATAGAGATCAATACACCAATATCTGGTTTACTACCAATATATATATAATAAAANTTAAAAGACAACGAGAAATATATATGCATCAATGTATCAGAATTAATATATGACAATCGCTCCATTCATAGCATAATATTCTAGAGCGCACCATATGGCAACATCGGCACGTGTCACCTGTCAGAATGCCAGCTGACCGGGCCCTCGCGATCGTGGGAACAGACTAGTACTTGTTTTCTAATTGTCGCGATCCCCGTTTATTTAACTTTTTCCAAAACACTAATCAACGTTCACATGGCTTACTTATGATTTCACTGGCCTCACGATCAACATCTATATTCACAATACTCTCTCAGTGACTTTTCACTGTACCAAAAGATTACTCTATTCTTAATAATATTTACTGTGAATGCACTCACTTGATCACTGAACTTTTCTTTATATTTATACTTCCTCTCACAGAGATATCACTGGCAAACACTTCACGTATATGATATTATTCAGCACACAATCATGTCATATATAAATCAGTAATCAAACTTCAGGCATATATATATATCAATAGATCATAGAGATCAACACACAGGCATTTATATCGATAGATTATGGAGATCAACACACAGGCATTTATATTGATAGATTATAGAGATCAATCCACAGGCATTTATATCAATAGATTATAGAGATCAATCCACAGGCATTTATATCAATAGATTATAGAGATCAAACCACAAATATCTGGTTCACTACCAATATATATAATAATAATAATCACAGATCAATAATAATAGTCACAGTAAATTCTCTGATGAATCTCGGTGCTTGCACACACCCACACATAGATATATATGTAAATTGATACTGTGAGCGCTCTGGGCAGCCTCACCACATACTGTGCACTCTGTGACTTAAACTCAAGTGAGACTTGCTCACGACATATAAAGTATCCTGACAAGAATATATATAGCTAACTAAAGGGGAAATGGGAGGGAACTGTAAACACCTACTTCACCTATCCTAGGATGACAGTTGGGTTGTAGCTCCTGGTCCAGGCTCTCGCCTTGTTCATCCAGAAACACAAGCCCCACGCCTTAGGATGTCGCGTCTCGCCGCTTCTGTACACAGCAGGTCCGTGCTTCTTTCCCTACAGTACGTCGCTGGGTTGAAGTCGGTCTCCTGGCCGTCAACTTTCCTCCCAACTACGGCAGCCAGCCTACGTCTCGGCGGTCGTCGCACGTTTCCCAATTAGTTCTTGTCACTGTTCTCCTAGAGGAACTGCCTCTCACCACTACGAAGTCACTGAAGTTATCAGCCGTCCCGGACGACACACGCACAGCACCCGACTTCAGAGCTCTTGAAGCTCACAACACTGTCAATTCCCTCGTCGTCTAGATATATCGCTAGGTATTTGGGAAGACTTCTCGACGTGCTTGCATCCAACTGTTGACTCGTAGGGTTCCACGAAGGTGGGGTTACTGTCAAACTTGACAGGATCGTCGATCACACGTTCAACCTGGTTGACAAGGCTGTCAACCTGGTTCCCTCACGGTGGGTGGCCCGGCCACTAAGCTGCCTCTTATACTGGTGAACTGCCAACGACGACACACATCGATGCCCGGCCCACTTCTTGCAACGCACCTGTCCCTGAGCACTTGTTGCTCAATATTTCGTCAATTCCTTATCTGAGCCACAACTGGGTTGCAGGAAGACCTCACAGAGTGCGTGCCAACAACTGGAGACGCTTAAATCCACCGGAGTTCGGTAAATCCGTCACTCTGACAGGACGACCGATCGCGCGTCCTACCTCTCGGACGTGTCGTGAAAGACTGATGTCGCCTGGCGCCAACACGGGCGGACCCCCTATGCCTATGTGACGTCACTTTTCCCAAAGTTGGTTTTCATTGGCTCCCAGTGCCAAGTCGCTGACGGTGACCAATCTGGCGCCACTGACGTCACACAGTTTTGGCGGGAGAACAGACTTGCCAGCGCCATATTGGCTCCCTAAAGGGCCTATCCCACAGGCCAAAATACTACATTTTCTCAAATTTCTCGGCTCTTCGAGAATACTACTCTCTCCCACATATGTTCAATTGATGCCTGCAATGTAGAGAACGCTCGAGAATAGTGGACATGACTCTTACAGCAGGCGTGGGAGAATTAGAAGGGGGAAACACCGTCACAATATATATATACAGATATGTGGCAGTGTTTAGGGTTTATGTGTGTATATATGTATGACTCTCGCTATCTCTCTCATGGCTTCTTTCTTCACCCTCTCTCAATCTCTCCCTACTTCTCACTCTACTTGTAGTACGTGTAGTAACCATGAAGACTATCCTACGTATATTGGCGTAAAAAGCAATTAGAAAGTAGAAATCAATACTGTTGAATTTGGACAAACTGGAAAAGCTTTTGTACTGATGTTGCAAAGAAAATTTAATCTAACTTAACCTTCGTAGGTTTAATATACACGCTATCTGAGGCTTGATATAGTACATATATTTTCCTATACTTGGCCTAGGATTATTTAAGTTTGGTTTTTAGTTTTTTTGGGGGAATCTATAAAATGAATAATACCAAGTTCTACTATCTAAGTGTCTGTTAAGTCTATATATGTGCGATATGGTCCACATAGTTGCAAAAAGTACTATCTAAACTGGAGGCTGGGTTGGCTTGATTTGTAAGTTTCATGTTTTCACTTTTACAGCCAAAAAATATGAAGATTTAAAAATATATGTTAATTTTCCAGAGATCAGTGCATAATGTTTAAAAATTCTATAAGAATTTTTTTTTTTTATTATTTTTTTCCAAAGTAGCCAGAGCTACTGCTAAAATCAACAAGGGTCTCCGTAGTAGAGTCGGGTTCGTTCTCGACGCACAATAAAAAATTCCGGGTTCGAATCTCGGGCGGGACAGAAATAGTTGGGCACATTTCCTTTCAACTAATACATCTGTTCACCTAGCAGTAGGTAGGTACTCAGGAGCTAGTCAGCTGTGTTGTGGGGTTGCATCCTGGGCGGGGTCAGTAATTCGGCCTTGGTGGGGGTGGGGGGGGACCTCGATAAAAGCCAAAATATTTATGAATACACGCTGGCTTCCTGTCCCCCGACACTGAATTAAACAAATTATATATGTAACGATGGGATGCGGTTTCCTCTTGAATTGTGGTACCCTGTCCCATACACACGTGTGTGTGTGTGTGTGTGGTGTGTGTGTGGTGTGTGTGTGTGTGGTGTGTGTGTGTGTGTGTGTGCGTGTGTGGTGTGTGTGTAATTCTATGTATATCTTATAGCCAGAGTTGCCTTACAGGCCGAATTTCGTTTAAAAAATAATGTTATCGAAGAATTTTAACTTATAGATATGTTTAATTCAATAACTAAGCAATTTTGATTAATTTAACCCAAACTATGTTATCAGCCTTACCTAGTATATATACTAGTTTTAACATAGATAAAAGTAGGCTTGAGATAAGTTTGTAATTCCTGTAGTCAAAATAATCTGCTGTAGTTTTAAAAAAACCGATATATATATATATATATATATATATAATATATATATATATATATAATTATATATATATATAATATATATATGTAGTATATTTGCGATTGTATTTACTGCTGTGAATAATTTATATTTTATCATTATATTATAAATCGTAATTGATGTAAGCATGAAAGGGTGATTCATCCTCATATTCCATGAGAAAAATATACATTTAGATGTTTACAAAACATCTGACTAATTCTCATATATCTCAAGATCGATACGAAAAATCACCTGATAATATATTTATCACCTGATAATTTACTTATTTATCACCTGATAATTTATTTATCACCTGATAATCTATTTATCACCTGATAATCTATATATCACCTGATAACTCTATTTATCACCTGATAATCTGCCTCCCTTTAAATTTTACTTGTCGTCAAAATAAACGTAATATTCACTACACATGTGGCAGTATTTAATCACAATAACACACCAGTTTCACAACCATTAATCTCCTATTCACCGTATTGTATCCTCAATGGAACGTCGATTATACATCAATTTCCAATACCGCCACAACATATTTGTTCGTCACGCGAGACGCAATGATACGGCCAAATTTTACCCAACTATGCGGCTGGGTAACACACAACTATGTTGTCGTACAATGACATCAGTGCAGTTAGTGGTTGGTGGAATGTTCAATGTCCGGGCCAACTTCATTCATTCATTCATTTGCCGGCTATAGCTTACTGGTACTCTGCTTCAATTCACTTTGATTTCTAATCGTTATAAGTTAATATTGAGGTCTAGATCGGCGAGTCTTCCTGATCTTAGTAATTTTATTAGGCAAGCACGGAGGATCTTCAAGTTTTCTCAGTTACTCTCTTCAATTGTTTCTTACACATGAAGTGGTTTCTGATCGGGCGGTAGTGGAACTATCTTTTACTAGGAACTGCATCCGGTCATGGTAGTGGAACTATCTTTTACTAGGAACTCTGCATCCGGTCATGGTAGTGGAACTATCTTTCACTAGGAACTGCATCCGGTCATGGTAGTGGAACTATCTTTTCACTAGGAACTGCATCCGGTCATGGTAGTGGAAAAATCTTTCACTAGGAACTGCATCCGGTCATGGCAGTGGAACTTCTTTCACTAGGAACTGCATCCGGTCATGGTATTGGAACAATCTTTCACTAGGAACTGCATCCGGTCATGGCAGTGGAACTATCTTCACTAGGAACTGCATCCGGTCATGGCAGTGGGAACTATCTTTCAGCTAGGAACTGGCATCCGTCATGGTAGTGGAAAAATCTTTCACTAGGAACTGCATCCGGTCATGG
>WNGS01008028.1:34525-45363 GCA_020271785.1 Procambarus virginalis
GCACAGCCAGTACAGTATAGTATAAATATATTCTGTATACACAGAGGGCATAGAATAGTTACTAGTTCCAGGGTAACGATATGCTAGTGCCTAGTACATGTAAAGTCTGCAACCCCAAACTTGCACACAAGTGAGCACTTGACAAATGGTAAGTAGCGCAACTGCTGTACCACAATATAAGAGAAGGCATGTAACATGGCTGAGTAGAATGCCAGTACTGCAAAGATGCAACTAAGGGAATAAGACATAGGACTTAACCGTGCCTAGTGCAGCTAGCCGAAGCAATGTTGCAGTACTCGCAATCAGCTTAATGCTATAATTAAAAACAATGCCAGAGATAATTGAGTGGCACAGCCAGTACAGGATGTAGAAATATATTCTGTATACACAGAGGGCATAGAATAGTTAATAATTTCCAGGGGTAATGATATGCTAGTGCCCAGTACATGTAAAGTCTGCAACCCCAAACTTGCACTACAAGTGAGCACTTGACATATGGTAAGTAGCTGCGGGCAGCCCTAGACTTGGGGATCCGGCGCAGCACCCCCACTCCGCAGGCCAGCGAAGCCAATCACCCACACAAATACACACATCAATAATCTTTGTGTCACAAGTGACACAAAGAGGTGTCACAAGTGACATTACAAGAGGCTCACAACAGTCACTATACAAGGCACTTTACAACTATAGTGAGTCACACAGTTACTAGTCTTGCTCCACACCCACCCAACTGGGCGGCAGCTTTACAGTCATGTGCATGCATTACCTACATTAAGCAAATTTTGGATACTTCGCTAAGATTTCGGGCAGCACATCATTATGAATGAAGTACTTACACATTTCATTATGCAACTTTAATAAAGTTGTCCTTCAGCATTTTGTGGTGTTCAGCTACCCTTATCTTCTGTATGTTCCTCACGTTACCAGTATACACAAACATTGACATGTAGGGATAAAGACTCTCAGGTAAGTTAGTAATTTAAATGCACAGTAGCAGTCCTAGCTAGGCGTTCAATCCCCGACCGCCGTCCAAGTGGTTTGGCACCATTCCTCCCTATCCCATCCCAAATCCTAATCCTGATCCCTTCCAGTGTTAAATAGTTGCCCTCACGGGATTGGGGGTGCTCCGTCGGAACCCCCAAGTGACAAGCCAAGAATACCAAGCTTTACAATTACCGTAAATGCTCAGGCAACTTTAAATTAGAGATGTCTCTTCAATGTATTTGATTACATTAATTCTACTTCTGTATATTAATTTATGGCTTTCACTAATCTTCATTAGTCACCATAATTAATTCAGCTCTATTTACCTATTTGTTATATTGAGCTATTATGCTTCTTCAGTTAAGGATTATCTAATTTAATCTTTTATGATTGTATTATTAATTAATTATTTATTTATTAAATAATTAATTATTATTATTTTAAAATTAAAATAAGTCCCCCACTCCGTGAGCGTTTTCTTCCAACCACAGAAATAGTCACTGCTTTTATCATAAAAGCGGTGAAATTCTGTGGGGAAGGATACGCATTACCGTGCTCCACTGTCTAAACGACTAAGCGGCGCGCGCGCGTAGAGCGGGGTACTTGGGAGCACAGGCGCGGCGCCTTCTGGCTCGCCTCCGCCCCGCAGATACACCACAAAACTCCCACCCTCCTCCCGGTGCTCCGTCGGAATCCCCAAACGGGGGTGCTCCGTCGAAACCCCCAAAGTGACAAGCCAAGAATACCAAGCTTTACAATTACCGTAAATGCTCAGGCAACTTTAAATTAGAGATGTCTCTTCAATGTATTTGATTACATTAGTTCTACTTCTGTATATTAATTTATGGCTTTCACTAATCTTCATTAGTCACCATAATTAATTCAGCTCTATTTACCTATTTGTTATATTGAGCTATTATGCTTCTTCAGTTAATTATTATCTAATTTAATCTTTTATGATTGTATTATTAATTAATTATTTATTTATTAAATAATTAATTATTATTATTTTAAAATTAAAATAAGTCCCCCACTCCATGAGCGTTTTCTCTAATTTAAAGTTGCCTGAGCATTTACGGTAATTGTAAAGCTTGGTATTCTTGGCTTGTCACTTTGGGGGTTTCGATGGAGCACCCCCGTTTGGGGGTTCCGACGGAGCACCGGGAGGAGGGTGGGAGTTTTGTGGTGTACCTGCGGGGCGGAGGCGAGCCAGAAGGCGCCGCGCCTGTGCTCCCAAGTACCCCGCTGTACGCGCGCGCGCCGCTTAGTCGTTTAGACAGTGGAGCACGGTAATGCGTATCCTTCCCCACAGAATTTCACCGCTTTTATGATAAAAGCAGTGACTATTTCTGTGGTTGGAAGAAAACGCTCACGGAGTGGGGGACTTATTTTAATTTTAAAATAATAATAATTAATTATTTAATAAATAAATAATTAATTAATAATACAATCATAAAAGATTAAATTAGATAATCCTTAACTGAAGAAGCATAATAGCTCAATATAACAAATAGGTAAATAGAGCTGAATTAATTATGGTGACTAATGAAGATTAGTGAAAGCCATAAATTAATATACAGAAGTAGAATTAATGTAATCAAATACATTGAAGAGACATCTCTAATTTAAAGTTGCCTGAGCATTTACGGTAATTGTAAAGCTTGGTATTCTTGGCTTGTCACTTTGGGGGTTCCGACGGAGCACCCCCAATCCCGTGAGGGCAACTATTTAACACTGGGAAGGGATCAGGATTAGGATTTGGGATGGGATAGGGAGGAATGGTGCCAAACCACTTGGACGGCGGTCGGGGATTGAACGCCTAGCTAGGACTGCTACTGTGCATTTAAATTACTAACTTACCTGAGAGTCTTTATCCCTACATGTCAATGTTTGTGTATACTGGTAACGTGAGGAACATACAGAAGATAAGGGTAGCTGAACACCACAAAATGCTGAAGGACAACTTTATTAAAGTTGCATAATGAAATGTGTAAGTACTTCATTCATAATGATGTGCTGCCCGAAATCTTAGCGAAGTATCCAAAATTTGCTTAATGTAGGTAATGCATGCACATGACTGTAAAGCTGCCGCCCAGTTGGGTGGGTGTGGAGCAAGACTAGTAACTGTGTGACTCACTATAGTTGTAAAGTGCCTTGTATAGTGACTGTTGTGAGCCTCTTGTAATGTCACTTGTGACACCTCTTTGTGTCACTTGTGACACAAAGATTATTGATGTGTGTATTTGTGTGGGTGATTGGCTTCGCTGGCCTGCGGAGTGGGGGTGCTGCGCCGGATCCCCAAGTCTAGGGCTGCCCGCAGCTACTTACCATATGTCAAGTGCTCACTTGTAGTGCAAGTTTGGGGTTGCAGACTTTACATGTACTGGGCACTAGCATATCATTACCCCTGGAAATTATTAACTATTCTATGCCCTCTGTGTATACAGAATATATTTCTATATCCTGTACTGGCTGTGCCACTCAATTATCTCTGGCATTGTTTTTAATTATAGCATTAAGCTGATTGCGAGTACTGCAACATTGCTTCGGCTAGCTGCCACTAGGCACGGTTAATGTCCTATGTCTTATTCCCTTAGTTGCATCTTTGCAGTACTGGCATTCTACTCAGCCATGTTACATGCCTTCTCTTATATTGTGGTACAGCAGTTGCGCTACTTACCATTTGTCAAGTGCTCACTTGTGTGCAAGTTTGGGGTTGCAGACTTTACATGTACTAGGCACTAGCATATCGTTACCCCTGGACACTAGTAACTATTCTATGCCCTCTGTGTATACAGAATATATTTATACATACTGTACTGGCTGTGCCACTCAATTATCTCTGGCATTGTTTTAATTATAGCTTTAAGCTGATTGCGAGTACTGCAACATTGCTTCGGCTAGCTGGCACTAGACACGATTAATGTCCTATGACTTATTTCCCTTAGTTGCATCTTTGCAGTACTGGCATGCTACTCAGCCATGTTACACGCCTACTTGGATATTGTGGTACAGCAGTTGCTCTGTAAACATTAGTTAATAAATTAAGGTCCCCCCACTCCTGGTTTGTTTTCTCCCCGATCAGAAATGGCCCCTGCATAATTTAAATTAAGCTGGGGAATTCTGGGAGGCGAAAACAATTACGCAGCGCTCAGTGAGAGCTGCGCGCGCCGTGGGGGGGGGGCGCACATTTAAGCAAACGCTCAAGGAGTTTCCCTCTCACTCCTACACAGCTACGGTACGCTCCTCCTACACAGCTACGGTACGCTCCACACGAAACACACGGGAGACATCTCCCGTCACGCAGGGTGCAGTCGCACCTCCACAGATCTCCAGTATCATCTATTGATACTGGTGATGGCTCAAAAGGGCCACCACTTACGGGCTATTCATGCCCGTGCCGCCTCCTGAGTGGCTTAATCTTCATCAATCAATCACACGAAACACCCGCCCTCCTCCCTTGACTGCAGAACATCTTGCTCTTCGAGCTCCTCACGTTTCTCCTATGCTACTCTCTAATTTGGGGGTGCTGCGCCGGATCCCCAAGTCTAGGGCTGCCCGCAGCTACTTACCATATGTCAAGTGCTCACTTGTAGTGCAAGTTTGGGGTTGCAGACTTTACATGTACTGGGCACTAGCATATCATTACCCCTGGAAATTATTAACTATTCTATGCCCTCTGTGTATACAGAATATATTTCTACATACTGTACTGGCTGTGCCACTCAATTATCTCTGGCATTGTTTTTAATTATAGCATTAAGCTGATTGCGAGTACTGCAACATTGCTTCGGCTAGCTGCCACTAGGCACGGTTAATGTCCTATGTCTTATTCCCTTAGTTGCATCTTTGCAGTACTGGCATTCTACTCAGTCATGTTACATGCCTTCTCTTATATTGTGGTACAGCAGTTGCGCTACTTACCATTTGTCAAGTGCTCACTTGTGTGCAAGTTTGGGGTTGCAGACTTTACATGTACTAGGCACTAGCATATCGTTACCCCTGGAAACTAGTAACTATTCTATGCCCTCTGTGTATACAGAATATATTTTATACATACTGTACTGGCTGTGCCACTCAATTATCTCTGGCATTGTTTTAATTATAGCTTTAAGCTGATTGCGAGTACTGCAACATTGCTTCGGCTAGCTGGCACTAGACACGGTTAATGTCCTATGACTTATTTCCCTTAGTTGCATCTTTGCAGTACTGGCATGCTACTCAGCCATGTTACACGCCTACTTGGATATTGTGGTACAGCAGTTGCTCTGTAAACATTAGTTAATAAATTAAGGTCCCCCCACTCCTGGTTTGTTTTCTCCCCGATCAGAAATGTATGTGTATGTACATGTATGTATGAGGGTGTGTACATGTGTATACAACATTGATAATTTTGTAACTAGCGTCAAACATTGTTATTTGCTTAGCTAAACGAACTAGAGGGTTCAGTTCCTGAACCGATTATGTGCCTCTGTATTCCTTTACACCACCGCCCACGGGATGGGTATGGGGTGCATAATAAAGAAAGAAATAGAAGATATTGAAATTGCATAATACGGTTATTGACATTCAATAATAGTAAGATAAAGCAATGAGGACCAAATGGGAGACCAGTGATCAGATGAATATTACAGACTCAAGGGTAGCCTTCTCTTCTTGTATATAAATGAAAAATAAATTCGTTTGTTTAATTCTAATGCTTGTAGGCAAGAACAGCTGTGAACGCCAGCTAGCGCACAAGTACATGAGCGCCCAAAATACTTTTACACAAAAGACATGTGCAGACAGGCTTGTGGCTTCTGACTTCTTTTTTATTGAATAATATTAAATATTAGGCGCTTACCTATAATAGTTATCATTTTATACAAGTATAACTATCACATAATAAATATAAAAGGAGTTTATCCAAAACTGACAGAAGTGTTGTGTTTTGTGCGTTGTATCGTGTTTGCGGGCATTCGGGTGTGTTGTGTTTACGCTGGCGGGCGGCGTCCTTACCAACTCCGAATTATGTCTATTACATCACTAAACTTCATTTAATAACTATATATCTGTTACACTCGACGTCTCGTTTAAAGACAGATTCTTTGGCTAACTTATCATATCTATCATATCTATCATGCATTCGGAGGCCAACATGAGATGGAGACCACATGAAATGGACTCTGTTACCATCCTTAATAATTTTGTTGTATTTGTGTCTAGTTTCGGACACGAGCATGTTACAGTTATGTCTTAAAGAGTTGAGAGCATTTAAGGATGATAAAGAGTCACTTACAAATAATGTGGAGACTATATCCATTGATGGATAATACCTGATTTTATTTACCATTTAGATTAATGGTTAATGACTTAGGTTTAGGTTAGGTTTTTTAATTAAACCAGCCAGAATGAGTGAAGCCATGAAGGGCATTTTTATTAATTAAAGCACCCAAATATTGGGTGCTTCAGGTGTTGTTCCCTCTTGGATGATCTTGTACCTCTCTGTCTCACACCTGTAAGAATGAGTGATATGGTTAAGGGAAAACAAAGTGCAGGCAAGGCAATGGAGGCCACTCTTATTTTTGGGTGATAGGTGCTTCTCTTCAATAGTGTACTTGTTAGGATCCTGTAATATATAAACTATTTAATGGGGTTTAAGACATTTACAAATTTGCCTGAGCCTGAATACTAAAGAAATTAGAATAAATAAATAATGAAAGTTTTCGTTAAAAGTTCAAATGTAAAACACACCAGTACAGTATATGAAAACCATGGAATTGTATACCTGTGAAAGTCGTAAATAGCAAGACTTTACTCAAGTATAAAATTCTGCTGGATAAATGTTTATGAAGAACTGAATTGCAACACACATTTAGGCTGTTAGCTTACCTTGCTTAGATATGAAAGGAAAATTCCACATAACAACTCTTTAGTATGTTCGGTTAAAATCTTAGGGCTAGGACAATAAAATTAGAGAAATTAAGTAAGAGAAATTAGTAAGGGAAATTAGGTAAAATTTATTATACTTAACTTTTATATCATCAGTTTAGTAGTAAATCTTATCATCATCATCTTCACTGTCACAAAGCTCCAGGTAGGACTCAGAATCTCAATTTCCATCTCTCTGGCCTATTTGAAAATATAATAAATTTAATGAACAAATCACATTAACCGTGATGAGTGGTTCGAACCTATGGGCTTGGCATTCCCAGATGCTTGCTGTAGTCGAATGCGCCACAACATGGTCAAAAGAATTGCAACCTAGGGTACTAATGCACCCACAATTCAATTTTTGTTTATTAAGCACCCCCCATACCCATTCCATGGGCGGTTGTGCATGCAGTTTCCTGTGCACTTGGTCTATGTCCTCCAGTAGCTCTACCTCTGATGGCCCTTTCAATACACATAGAATTCATATTATTGTGATATATCAATACACGGAGAAAGACATTGAAATGGGGGCATCAAAGGCAGAACTACTGAATGACAGAGACCAAGTTCATGGGGGAATTGTGTGAAACCTGGTTTGGCTTTAGTGGAAGCCTTGGGATCCTTGTGGGTGCAGTAGTACTCCAAGTTGCAATTCATTTGACCATGTTGTGGCGCAGTGGACTAGAGCATGCATCTGAGAACACTCAGTGCATGGGGTTCAAACCCTCATCACAGTTCCCGTGATATATCACGATACTGTGATTTATCTGTGTACACATTTGATATTACTTGGAATCATACATTTAGGTTAATTAAATTAAATACTATATACTTTATTCAAATTAACCTTATTGTTATAATGAAAAAGTTCAAGCAGTTAATTCAAGGAAATGGTCGCTAATTTATAATGGAAAATATATGTAGTACATGATCTGAACACATAACTAACCTATAAATGCATTATAATACCTTTCACATATAAATGCATTATAATAAGTTTCAAAATAAATAAAATAAATATATATTATTTTTAGTACCTTTCTGAGTCGAGTAACTAATGCACGAGCCAGTCCATCAATTTTCCGATGGTTCCAAAAGACTGCACCCTCTGTGAGTTCTTCTGTTCTTTCTGAGAAAATATTTATAGCAATTAATGAACTTCTTGAAGAGCATAGATTAATAACAGTTTCATAACATACCTTTACTCACCAAGACCAACTCAAGTTTGACAAATATGTTTTCATTCTTTTATTGATTCTTTGAGGAGTTGATACTTATTGAATACAAATCTCATTATACTGATTACAGGGCAAGTAAAAAAATCTAAAACTTGATCAGATGAACAAATACTGTACCAGCTTTCAGCATGTTTTTAGTTGTAGAGTTGTATGGTGAGAGGTATGCAAACACTTGCTCTGCCTCTTCCCCTAAAGTCAGGCCACTTCCTTCTTGCCACCGCCCTCCATACAATACCTTTAACATAAAAGTATACAGTAAAAAAATTCAAATTACTCTACAAAAGTTAAAAGCCACCTACTATATTAAATGATACGTATATCATTAATCTTAAACAATCAGAAATCTTAAATTTTTTACACAAACTGTACTTATTACATTTATTGTAATTAGTATACATAAATGTATACATTAGTATACATAAATGTAATGTTATATTTTTATTTACCTGACAATACCAAGCATGTCCTTTTGCATGTAGGACTCCTAAAAATGGCTTTGCTTGACCAATGTGAAAATGTGATTGTTTCTGAGCCACAGTTAAGGCCCATGGCCAATATTTGCAAATTATGTCTTGACAAATAAACTTTACATATTTGAAATACATAATTTGCAAATAGTGGGCATAACTGTACAACTCTCCTTGATACATATTCAAGGTGTGGAGGATAATACCATGTCGACAGGAGGCCATGCTGATTCCTGTTTCATCCAAACTTTGGAATGAAAGAGGCTTATTTTGAAAACAGCTGTAATGCGGCTGAAACGTCGAAATATGCAATAAAAACAAGGTTTCTCTCCTAATCAATGTCCTACTCGCTACTTTACCGAGATACAAATAATTGATTGAAAATAATGTATTTATTGTGAATTTGCAATTAATTACGCGTATACATCAGATTTGTTGCATATGTAATGAATTAATAACAATAAACTGGCAATCCTTAAAAACGTGGGAAATACGACGAGATTGTCCATTATTCGTTCAAATCACACAAATCAGTGTGTTTTCATTAGAATTAACTAAAATGTTCCAGATTTTCCGTGTATGTTACAGAAAGAAGATGTACTGCAAAAACAGCTCTAATGCGGCTGAAACGTCGAAATATGCAATAAAATCAGGGTTTCTCTCCTTAGATACGGATTGTCAGTTTATTGTTATTAATTCATTACATATGCGACAAATCTGATGTGTACCCGTAATATATTGGAAATTCACATTAAATACATTATTTTCAATCAACCATTCGTAACTCGTTAAATTAGCGAGTAAGATATTGATTAGGAGAGAAACCCTGTTTTTATTGCATATTTCGACGTTTCAGTCGGATTAGAGCGGTTTTAGCTCTAATCAGACAAGTTGCCGTTGCCTCCTCCGCATCAGCTCGAATGCGGCTGAACCCTCGAAATATGCAATAAAAGCAGGGTTTCTCTCATGATCAATATATTACTCG
Organism: Procambarus virginalis; assembly: GCA_020271785.1. Classification (NCBI taxonomy): domain Eukaryota; kingdom Metazoa; phylum Arthropoda; class Malacostraca; order Decapoda; family Cambaridae; genus Procambarus; species Procambarus virginalis. The sequence continues at coordinate 44,113 of WNGS01008028.1, forward strand.
CTATTTTAACGAGGTACGATAGTTTGATTGAATATATGTAGTGAATTCGTTCACTACATGCGAGAGCGGGGGGCTTACTCCCGCCGTTTACCCGTTGGAGCTTTCTCTGTGCCAGAACATTGCCGGAGACTGGAGGAGGTTCAACGGGTCAACGGCGGGAGTAAGCCCCCACTCTCGCATGTAGTGAACGAATTCACTACATATACGAAATATATATGATGCAAACTCGTATTTAATTGCAAATGCACATTAAATACATTATTTTCAATCAACCATTTGTATCTCGGTGAAATAGCGAGTAGGACATTGATTAGGCGAGGAACCTTGTTTTTATTGCATATTTCGACGTTTCAGCCGCATTAGAGCTGTTTTATCTCTAATCAGACTCCGCATCAGCTCTAATGCGGCTGAAACGTCGAAATATGCAATAAAAACAGGGTTTCTCTCCTTATCAATATCTTATTCGCTATTGTAACGAGGTACGAATGGTTGATTTAAATAATGTATTTAATGTGAATTTTCAATTATTTACGCGGATACATCAGATTTGTCGCATATGTAATGAATTGATAACAATAAACTGACAATCCGTATCCAAGGAGAGAAACTCTGATTTTATTGCATATTTCGACGTTTCAGCCGCATTAGAGCTGTTTTTGCAGCTTTCTGTAACATACATATTCTTCTTTCTGTAACATACACGGAAAATCTGGAACATTTTAGTTAATTCTAATGAAAACACATTGATTTGTGTGATTTGAACGAATAATGGACAATCTCGTCGTATTTCCCACGTTTTTAAGGATTGCCAGTTTATTTTTATTAATTCATTACATATGCGACAAATCTATCTCCTCGTTTTTCCCACGTTTTTAAGGATTGTCAGTTTATTGTTATTAAGTCATTACATATGCGACAAATCTGATGTGTACGCGTAATTAATTGCAAATTCACATTAAATACATTATTTTCAATCAACCATTCGTACCTCGTTACAATAGCGACTAAGATATTGATCAGGAGAGAAACCCTGTTTTTATTGCATATTTCGACGTTTCAGCCGCATTAGAGCTGATGCGGCGGAGGCAACGGCAACTTGTCTAATTAGAGCTAAAACAGCTGTAATGCGGCTGAAACGTCGAAATATGCAATAAAAACAAGGTTTCTCTCCTAATCAATGTCCTACTCGCTACTTTACCGAGATACAAAAATTGATTGAAAATAATGTATTTATTGTGAATTTGCAATTAA